>BQNB010100729.1:0-24636 GCA_026074375.1 Tanacetum coccineum
TTTCAATGGTCGATAACCATGAAGACAATCGCTGGTACCTAGTGATGATGATGAAGATGTATAATTCAGAGCAAATCAATATTCTTGCACATTATAACGATAGATCCTCTTGATTGCAGTTGGACCAATACCCATCATCGCAGGGAAAACACCAATGGCAGCAAGATCTGTGTGGGGAGGATAGAAATGAAGATGAACGTATGTGTGTTTTTATTTATGTGTGTTTAATATGTATGAGTGTATGTGTTTTGGGTGTTAAGATGGGGATAAAATAAGAAAATTTTGATGCTCATTTTTTCAAAAAGTACAACCCAAATTAAGTAAAAAGAATAAAAAAACGAGTCGCCAAAACGAGTATAAGTTGCCCACTTACACACTTCGTACTTTAAAAAAAAGAGACATGGCACAAATCTGGTTAAGTTGCCCTCTCGTCTAGTCGTGCTGGACTCTTTTGGGAAAAAAAGATTTGGTTATAGAGTGACTAACACAAAAATTCTTGGACCCTTTTCGGAATTTTCCCTTCTTTATATTACAAAATGGGTTCAGAAACTTTCGAGGTAGACGACGACGATGACCTGCAATTCTTCGTGAATAAACTTTGTTCGTTAAACAACGTGGTCCAGAAACTATTAATCAAAATTAAAAGGCTTGTGTTAAAGGTAAATCCTGTACCCCCTCCTCATGATTTTGATCTGAATGTTTCGTTGTTGCTGATAGAACCAGATAACCAATTAAATGTTCTACCACAATGGCAGCGACTCACATTTGCCAATATGTTGATTCCCCTACCTCCACCAAAACCAAATATTAAAAACCACAAGGGAATTTCCATAGTATAAGACTTACAAATGAATTTGATGATAAAAACGATTGCATAATTTTTATTGAAAAAAAACGTTTACAAGAAGGCTTTGAATATAAGGTTATAAAATCTTGTCCCCTTAGGTACAGTGTTAAATGTGCACAACCATCATGCAATTGGAATGTATACACTCGTAAGCTTAACCATGGTAGTAAATTCATAGTGTCCCACTGCCATGACACACACACACATGTTCGAAAACTCAAATGAACCCAAATCATCGTAACGCTACAATGAAATTATTGGGTCACTTACTTATCCACAAAATGAAAGATAGCAACAGGATATATAAGGTTAAGGACATACAACGTGATTTTGCTCTTGAATGGAATATAGACATATCTTACAAACGTGCTTGGGGGGTAAACATATTGCACTCAATATGTTAAATGGCAGTCATGATGATTCGTTCTCTCAGTTGTCGTATTATTCCCATAATTTGAAGTTGGCAAATGAGGGAAGTATTACCCACATTCTAACCGATGAACAAGGCTGATTTGAGGTGTTATTTGTTGGTTTTGGTTTTGCGGTATGTTTTTTCCTTTTAATTACAAAATCTATTTTTGTATGTTTGTTATTTTATTATTTACAATTTAGAACTGATATGTGTTGTTTGATTAAATAGATTCGAAGTTTCATTCGCTATTTAGGGCCACTGATAATAATTGATGCGGCTCATCTTATAGGATCATACAAAGGAAATAATACTGGTCCTTAGGTAGCGTTGGAACCCCCATCCCCGATGGCAACAACCAGATTTTACCTATTGCTATGGGTGTCACTTACGGCGAGACTGGTGCATCATGGACCTAGTTTCTGAACAGGTTGAAAGAGTGCATTGGTGAGGTTCCAAATTTATGCATCATATCTGACAGACATCCAACAAATCTTTACTTGTAAGACGGTTTTCAATAACTCATTCCATGGATATTATGATCGACATTTGATGATGAATTGCAAATTCAAAGGAAAAAAGATTAGGGGTATATATTGGAAGACTTGCAAAGCCTACACCACGCATGAATTTGATAGTTTACTTGCTGTACTGCGTGGCTATAGACCGGATGGTGTACAAAAACTTGAGATAGCGGGTTTTGATAAATGGTCAAGGGCATATTGCCCTACAAATCGCTACAACTACATGACTTCTAACAGTGTAGAATCGGTGAATTCTTTGTCTAGGTTTTTCGGAAACTTCTGGTAACGAGGCTTGTAGAGTACTTCAGGGGTTTGCTACAACGATGGTATTGTGAAAAAAGAGAAAAATATGAGGGTTCTTTATTATATATATATATATATATATACACACACACACACACACTTAATCTTAATGTTAATTACATTCTAATTATGCTTATTTTGTAATATAGACGCACCGGATGATGAGTTAACTCCTTGGGCAGCCGCAAAAGTAAAGGACATAATGCTAAAGAGCCTGAATTGGAAGGTCAACGACATTGATTCGTTGAAAGTCTACGAAGTTTTTGACAACAAAGTAGTACATCAGGTTGATTGTATAAACTTCCTATGCACGTGTCGCAAATGGCAACTTTCTGGTTTACCATGCGGACATGTTTGCGCGGTTTCTAGAGTTTGTGGTTTGACTAACTGTAACTTATGGGCACAACCATGGTTTATGAATACTACACTTAAAGATACATACCGAGAACTTGTGTATCCGTTAAAAGATGTGTCAACGTGGGAAGCACCAAATGACTTGCAACAGGTCTTACCACCAGTAATGGTGAAACAGCCAGCTGGAAGACCAAAAATACAAACCGCATACTCTCAAAAGGGGAAGCACCTTCTCTCGATGGATGCACTAGGTGTAGTATCAGAGGACACAACCGAAACTCGTGTACGCAGCCGTTACCTAGTCAACAAGTAAGTATTATTTATACTTTTGTTTCCATTTAATAATGCAAAATTAATGGTATGAAACTCATTGAAAATATTGATAGGGAACGCACAGGAGGAAAAGGATGTCAAACAAGACCCACATGACGCAAGAACATTTAACCGGGGAGGCACTGCTGGATGAAGAACGGGCAAGGAATGGCAGGATATACCAGGACTGGTATGATTTGGTTGCACCAGAGATAATTTTTTGTAACCACTCGACAAGGTGTATACATGTGATTTAATAATTTGTACTCATTATAACGTATTATTGTTTAACAGCCAAAGACACCTCGCAAGCGAAGGACAAACGTAAATTCATGTCCTCCTCAGATTGTACCTTCACCGTTTACTGAAGATGCAATGGGAATAAGTGAGTGGGCTGGACCCGCTGAATGGAGGCAATATTCATACAATCCTATGAACAACTGGATGACACAGCCAGGAGATTCAACTAACAATACTTATGACCCCTCACAACCGTCTACTTCACAAGGTTATATGTTTCATTAGTTTGCAGGGGAATCGTCAACACCGTATGAATCATATCACTTGGATGATTTGTAGTTTATTGTATTAATGTTGACTGTATTCTTTGTTATGCATTTCAGATGTTATGAAATACATTTATTTTTATGAAAATCCAATATTAGGTAAAAACATAAGAACATCACTACACAAAACATACATAACAAATTTGCATTTCCGTATCCAAACCATTTATATATCACATTTTTTATACATAAAATAACATTATTATTAATCATTATTCGATGAGCACATTAAACATGATAGAACACATCAAACATTAAATAAACAAGATAATCATATTTGTAAACTTTCTTCTTCGGTTCAACACCTTCAAGTTTCTACATCGCTCCAACGAATTCCTTTTTCTCAAATGTGCGTAACTGTGATTCGTTAATCTGATTGATTATTTCAGCATGGTTTACCTTCTGGCGAAGTTGAAGTTCTTAAAAAAAGGTTAACACTTTCCAAGGTTTGATGCCCTTTATGTTTTTTAACTCCTTGATTACTCTAATCCGCCTTGACAAATTTCGGTCTAAATATGAATCACCATCAAGCAATTTACTTGCAAATTCATTGTCGTTGTTTGTCTCTTATGACATTAAAACCACCCATATAAGTGCATAATTAGGACTTTTGCGGCATATTCAAATTCACTTAAATGCCTTTCGTTTTATTGTACTTATATTTGAGGGTCGATTTGTTTCTTGTCTGTCATTGTTTGAACTTGCCGGCTTTGTGGTTTTGGGTATTTATTCAAGTGTTTGCTTCCTATCCATTATATAGATGGTATGTACAAATGGTTATGATCTTTTAAAAACGTCAACAGTTGTGACCTTTCCTATTCAACGGTTCAAAAACAGTATGACTAAATGTTTCAGTTACATATGTCACCAAATACAAAGTTTGAAGAAAAAAACAAAACAACCACGTAATAAATCAAAGTTATGGTCATATTTCTTAAACATTCATACCATATAGTTACCAAAATACCAACACTGTGTTTAAAAAAAACTTCGCCATCTGTTCACGATAAGCTAATGCAGTCTGGATATGATTTCCAACATCCAACGAGATGCCATGTGACAAGCGATATAAAAATATGCATACCCATATACCGCAATCCCCAAATACCCCGCCCTGCTTTGGAACATTCGTTGCGTTCATGAAGGTTATGTTGTATGTTGTTGGATCTATTCCCCTTGTCATAAAAACTTTGGCCTGGATCAATACTTCAGGAAATTTTGCCTATAAACAAATGTAGTTTAAATAGCTAAGCATTCGTTTGTATAGACATAATAGATAACCATAAAGAGGTTACCAAAACTGATCATTCATATTACATAATAGATAACCATCAAGAGGTTACCAAAACTGATCATTATACAATAACATATAAGGAAAAACATAGACTTGCAACATGCAAAATCATAAACTGCTTACATAAAACACACATCCTAAGACCGACAATCAGACTAGAGGGTCAAACTACACAGTGAACGATCCGGGCGATTTAGTAGAATAAGTGATTCCTTGTAAGGGCCAATGTAGAACGAGCCACCATCAGCTTCTATACACACGCCCTGAAACTCTTCATAAACAGGATCGTAAACTTGTAGGGTGTAAGCCAGTTGATACCCGAGTTCATCAACTTCAACGATTGGTGCATCATTGTTAGTGAAACCAATTAATTTAACAGAATGAATGATGGGAATGCTAAATAGCATGCTAAACGATGTAACAGAAGCACTGTCGACAGCTAAATCCTATCCACATAGAAGTACGATCTCACCAACACATAATGTTCCTGACAGAACAACCGAGGATCGTAACTGCGAAATGTGGAACGAAGATGGAAGCACATGTCTCAACTGTTGTGGTATTTCAAATACTTGGAAATGGTGATTTATCAAATCAAAGGATACAAGGACATGGGTTTTTGTGAAAATACCATCATCACCTAGGATCTTTTCGTAACCTACCCAGTAAATAAAACGTCCCAACACAGCTTGACCTGAACGCTTTCTAATTCTAACTGTTTCTCTTGGCAACCGATGATTCTCAACCGGGTACCAGCTGCTCGTGCTCACAGTATACACATTCACAAACCATAGGCCATGACCACCATAGGGGTAAGAAATCTTTAGAAGTGTTGGGTCTAAAGTGTCCGGTCGGACACCAAAACTAAAGGACAATTTTTTAGCTCCTAGTTGACTGACAAAGTAAGGGACGAATACCCCTATGGATTTTCTAATGGATGGGTTCCATAGAACAATCATCATATTTGATCCATAAGAAAAACACCATATACCTTCAAAAGTGCCGATAGGTGAAAGACATGAAAGTTGTAGATTTGAATTGAGTGGTGTGAATTGGAAATCTTCGTTAACCATAAGCATGAAACTCCGAAAGCCTTGTTCATATGTTAAGGTAAAGGAACAATAGCAGTTTCACGACAACTGTATTGTTGAATGAAATCGGATGAGTCTATGTAAGACTTCCATTGCTTTGAAACGTTTCGGAATGCAAGTATGGACTTAACAGGAAGGCGATTGATTATATCATATTGTAGCTCAATGGGTATGTAGTCGGACATTTCCAATGAGGGAGTGTTGATGAAATATTAGGTGTGCATGGATATACAAACAAGGTAACCTTTAAATAGAGGGGCGATCCCTTCTAGAAACTAAACCTGAATTTAATGAGGGGTTTACTTATTGACTAATTTAATGTACTTGTTAATATTCAGGGGCACCTAAGTTTACTTTTTGGTTAAAGCAAAGGTTATGTTATTTCTTATAACCGTAGATAAATCGGTTAATTATATACGACCTTTTTATTTTCAAACATTAATCATGTGTAGCCTTATATGTACGCGTTATCTATGTAGTGAACTATCACCGACTAAGCCATTTTTTTAATACGGTGTATGTATAATAAAATATAGATGGGATCTATACAGATCAAAACAATTATCAAACAAAAATATACTAACAGTTATGGGGGATGAGAAGTTGTGAACATTTTGGTTATGTCAAAAAGACCATTTTTTTTATTATAATAGTCAAACAAAGACCATTTACAAATGAACTAGCAACAAGAATTATTTGTATTATAATAGTAAAAAATCAACTTTGTTCCAATTATAGTTATTCTGTAATTACAAAGGGGGTTTTAATTGTGAATAGTTGAGTCATGTCAACATTTAAGTGTATTTTTATTGTCCAACTAGTACTAGTCTATAAAATTAAATTGTTTAAACAAACTGCAACCTAGCATCCCAAAGTTTTTAAATCAACATAAAACAAGTCTACCAGCCAATGACTCATATCTTAATCAGATAAGAGGGAGGGTGTTTGTGCATGAATACTTGTTCTGTCATTGCAAACTAGTCTCCAAGATATTTTAAATCAAACTTAATGATAAACTAGTCACCGAGATATTTTAACCAAATATGCATATTTATTCTACCATTGCAAAATAGTCTCTCAAAGTTTATTAAACAAAAACAATCTAGTCTCCCAGTTATTGCCTCATATCTTGTTCATTTAAGTCATCTGGTGATCTATCCATTTTTAGCCATTGCATATGCATTTACACTTAACCTACCTTTACAGGTTTAGTGTTTAATTCTTAATAGTTGAGTCATGTCAACATTTAAGTTTATTCTTATTGTAAAAGATTGTAAACAAAGCATCCCAAAGATTTTAAACCAACATACAACTAGTCTCCCAGGGAGTCACTTATATCTTGGTCAGGTTAGCCAATAGATGTTATATCCCTTTAAAACATTACAAGTTGGGTCTTTAAATGTCAAACAACCACTGGCTTAATAACAAACTACTAAAATAATTAAAAAATAGTCTTTTAAATATACTGAACCAAACCTAAACAAGTCTCTCATGGTTTGAGTGATATCTTGATCAGATAAGGCAGTGCATAGTTGAGTCATGTCAACATTTAATGGTATTATTATTGTCAAACTCCTACTAGGGCACTTGGTTAAATATAAAATATTTACTTAAATCACAACTAATCTCCCAAATTAAACCAAAGATTTTAAACCAACATACAACTAGTCTCCCAGATAGTCACTTATATCTTGGTCAGGTTAGCCAATGACTGTTATATGCCTTTGAAACATTCCATATACAGTTATAGTTATTTTAGCATTACTGGGGGACGGCGTTTAAACCAAACACTAACTTGTCTACAAGAGATCTTAAGCAAAAAATGAATTATTTACTAATTAGTCTCCCAAAGATATATAACCAAAGCAACACAAGTATCCCATGGTTTGATTCATCAGATAAGGCATCTAATGTTGTATCCTTTTATAGCCATTGCATATGCATTTACATGTATTCTGCCATTACAGGTTGGGTCTTTAAATGTCAAACAACCACTGGCTTAATAACAAACTACTAAAATAATTAAAAAATAGTCTCCCTAAGATATTAAACCAAACCTAAACAAGTCTCCCATAGTTTGAGTGATATATTGATCAAATAAGGCAGTGTATAGTTGAGTTATGTCAACATTTAATGGATTCTTATTGTTAAACTATGTTGGGAACTATGCATTCTTGACTTAGTACCGTTAGTTATATTAGTTAGTACCGATAGTTGTAATTAGTACTGACAATACAAAATAGTTAGTACTGATCAATTAGTTAGTACTGATAGTATAAAATAGTTAGTACCGTTTAAGAGATATGCATGAGATATTATAGGAAAAGATATACATTATCTTTTACGCGTTTTGTAAGTCTGTTAGGGTTTATCCTTGGTCTATAAAAAGAACCCTACGGCATTAGAGAAGACACATATCTCATATACAATCTCATATCTCATAGTTAGTAATCTGTAATCGTTTTAGCAGATTAATACAAAAGTTTAGTTATCAATATTCATTGTTCTTCTTAGCATTATAAGTTAGTTTCCGCATAACTTATAGTGTTTATAGTCATTGTTTCTCCTGTAGTTTGTGTGGATCTATCCATATTGGCTACAACCCTTAACAAGGTAGAAAGATCTATATTCAAAGGGATCTACAAGTGGTATCAGAGCCTGTAGAGAAACTCTGAGTAAGAAGAACAAAAACTAGTTATAAACCTCTATCTTACAAAGCTATTCAATGGTTGGATCAGAAGATTATACACCACCACCACCACCACCATCACAAACACCAACACAACAAACCCCTCACACTGTTTCAACCATCAAACTTCCTATTCTCAAGAAGGGAGAATATGACATATGGGCCATGAAAATGGAACATTATTTGGCCCATACAGACTATCCTATCTGGGAAGTTATTCAAAGAGGAAATGGTCCCGTGAGTGTCTCAACTGATACAAATGGTTTAATAAAGGTTCTGCCTCCCAAGACTGCAGAAGAAATTTTAGCCAGAGAAAGAGAAAGAAAAGCAAGGACCACTTTGCTTATGGCTTTACCAGAAGATCATCTTGCTAAATTTCATAAAATGACTGATGCTAAAGAAATGTGGGAAGCTATCAAATCTAGATTTGGTGGAAATGATGAATCAAAGAAGATGCAGAAGTATATTCTAAAGCAACAGTTTGAAGGCTTCTCTGTATCAAACTCAGAAGGGCTACATAAAGGCTATGACAGGTTTCAGAGTCTTCTGAGTCAACTAGAGATTCATGGTGCAGGCGTCTCCACTGAAGATGCAAATCAGAAATTCCTTAGGTCTCTACCTTCTGCCTGGTCTCAAGTTTCCTTAATCATGAGGACCAAGCCAGGAGTGGACAGTCTCAGTTTTGATGATCTGTATAATAATCTTAGAGTCTTTGAGTCTGATGTTAAAGGCTCTACTGCATCATCCTCTAGCACGCAGAATGTGGCATTTGTTTCAGAGAACACTAGCAGTACTAATGATGTTAGTACCGCTTATGGTGTTTCTAATTCTTCTGGTCATAACTCACAATATGAACATCCTTCATCATACTCCTTACTTGCAAATCAATCCAGTTGCCCACAATTGGATCATGAAGATCTAGAACAGCTTGATGAGTTTGATTTAGAAGAAATGGACTTGAAATGGCAGGTGGCCATGATTTCCATGAGAATGAAAAAGTTCTACAAAAAGACAGGTAGAAAGCTACAATTTGATGCCAAGGAACCGGTTGGTTTTGACAAAACCAAAGTCGAGTGCTATAGTTGTCACAAGACAGGGCATTTTGCTAGAGAGTGCAGATCCAAGGGGAATCAAGATAGTAGGAGGAGAGATGCTTGGAACACTGGGAATAAGGATAAAGAAAATGGGAGGAGATCTGGTAAACAGGAGGACTCTAAAGCTTTGGTGACTCTTGATGGAGAAGGTGTTGATTGGACCAGTCACTCAGAAGATGAACAAGAGAACTATGCTTTGATGGCTTGCAGCAGTTCAGGCTCAGACACAGAGGTAACTTCTTGTTCAAAAGAATGTAAAGAGTCTTATGCTAAACTTAAAAAATTGTATGATGAACAGAGGGAACAACTTGGAGATGCCAGTATAGAAATACAGGCATATACTCAAGCTTTAAAGAAAGTTGAAGCACAATTAGTTGCTCATCAACAAAGTCAACTTTGGTATGAGGAAAAGATAAGGTTTATGAAAATTGACTTAGATGATAAAACTGATGTCCTTACATACCATAAGAAACTATTGGCAGAAGCTGAAAAAGAAAAAGAAGAATTAAAAGCTAAAGTAGAAAAATGGCACAACTCTTCTAAAAATCTTAATATTTTGCTAAATAGTCAGATGAGTGCTAGGGATAAGGCTGGACTTGGGTATGGTGATCAAATGAATAAAGGTGTTTTAAGTTATGAAAATGAAGTTTTCCAAAGTGTGTTTGTCAGTAGGACAAGTGATATAGAAGATAGTCCTGTGAATGATAGATATGCAGAGGGGATGCATGCAGTTCCCCCTCCAATGACAGGGATCTACATCCCTTCTGGACCTGATAAAGAAATAGATGACTCACAATTTACATATGGTCCAAAGCAATCTAAACCTAGTGAATCTGATGCTAGGAGCAGTGACTTTAATACTTGTGAATCCAATTGTAGTGAAGAAACACATGAATCTATGTCTGAACCAGTTGTTAATGAACCCAAAGTAGTAAGTCAACCTAAATTTTGGTCTAATGCTCCTATCATTGAGGAGTATGAATCAGATAGTGAAGATAAGCATGTGTCTCTACCCACAAAAGAATAGGAAACACCTAGTTTTGCTTTTATTAATACTGTTAAGCATGTAAAAACTCCTAGGCAAACCGTTAAAGAACAAAACACATGTAGTCAGACTCCTAAACCTGACAAAAATGATTGTCATGGTTTAATGGCTGAAAAACTAGGTTTGGGATATGGTTTTACCAAAAAGGCATGTTTTGTATGTGGAAGTTTTAGCCATCTTATTAGAGATTGTGATTTCCATGAAAAAAGAATGGCTAAACAAGCTGAATTAAACAATAGGATGAGGAAGGGGTCTAGTCAAAGGGAAATTAGGCCAGCATGAAACAATGTGCAAAGAGTGAATCATCAAAACCAATTTGTTCCAAACGCAGTACTAACTAGAACTAGAAAGATTCCAGTTAATACTGCTAGAACTAGCGGTACTAACACTATTAATACTGCTAGGAATAATTTTAACAGACAGGCGGTACCAACTAATGCTGCTATGAAAGTTAATACTATTAAGCCTATTGTGAATAATGCTAGACCAAAAGTTGGTTTTCATAAATCTGTTTCACCTTTTAGAAAGTCGTTTAATAGAACAACAACACTTATAACCAACAAAAGGTTAATACTACTGAGGTAAATGCAATTAGTGTTGTTAAGGGAAAAAGGAAAACTACTGTTAAGTCCTCAGCAGGTTGTAATTGGAGACCAAAAAGACATTACTGGCACAAAGTCTCCAAATACAATGGTGGATCAAGTCCTACAAATTGTGCTACTTTCAAAGATCCACTTGGCAGACCCAAGTCCAAAAAGGCTTGGGTCCCTAAGAGAATCTAATCTCTTTTATTTAATGTGCAGGATTATCCACAAAGAGCTTTACAGAACAAAGGGATTGTTGATAGTGGATGTTTCAGGCACATGACTGGAAACAAAGCCTACCTTGCTAAATATCAAGACTTTAATGGTCGCCCTGTTGCATTTGGAGGAAGTAAAGGTTACATAACTGGTAAAGGTAAAATAAAAACAGGAAAGTTAGATAAGGAATTTGGATGTTGCAGCGCAACTAGCATAAATGCAAATAACAAGCACAGCACGAACAGAAAACGGAACGGCTCGACCAAGAAGATGCAGCTAAACTTAACGGTTAAATCCTATTAGCTTAGGATGATGAATTTGGGGTTTTCTAATGGATGAGTTTGGTGGTTGGTTAATTAAAATAAATCGAAAAACACACGCAAAGTACGTAATATATTCCGTATATATATTACATATGAAAAATGAACAATTATATAATTCATATGGTGAAGTATATAATAAAAACAAACATTCAAAAGATTAAGTCGCGATATATAATACTTTACAAGTATTATATAAGAAACGTAAGAAAATAATTGAAACAAAATAATTCGACACGTTTTCGGAAAACACCAATTAAATTAACAAAATGTCCTTGCATAAAAGTAAACACGCATTTTAAAGTTATAAATTTGCTGAATGACGTTTTTAAAGTTTTACAAAAGTTATTATTTTGTTTATTAGTCGAGAATTATAAAATAACATTTTATAATTTAGTATTTCGTTTCCTCGACGGGTTTTAGTTAAACTAATTGTCTCATTTGTAAAAGTATAGTTTTCATTTATTTATCGGGTTATTGAATAATTACAATTTAATAATCTTAAAACTATATAACTTTGTCATTTTTATCGGGTTTCTAAAATAATAGGAATTTTAATGAAAATACTAAGTATATAAATTTTTATAAATTTTCGGCATGACCTAGTCGTTCATACGACGTTTCCTATATTTATAAAATTCAACGTTTTCCCCTTAATCCAATAAATGTTGCAAATATCCGCGTGTTTTTAATTTGTATAACTAGACGAGGTCGAATAATAATAAAAATAAGCAATACCAAACACACCCTTATAGCCTGTTAAACCCATGACCAAACGCCCCTGTTTGGCAGTTTATACACCAAAACCAAACGCACTCTTATTGTTGTTATTCACAGAACCAAACGCCCCTGTTTGGGGCTGCTGTCCAGCGAAACAAACACCCCTTGGTGCTGTTAAACGCAAACCCAAACACACCCACTGTTGGTGTTATTCCCAGAAACAAACACCCCTTATGAGGCCATAAACGCAATAGTAAACACCCCTATACGAGCGTGTATATCGACCGAAATAAGAGAACAAAACCATACTAAATCAATCAAAACGAAACAAGTTTAACACAAACACAACCACACAACTTATTATTTGTTTTTACAAAATATATATAACCAACCAAACTCGAGTTAAAGAGGGTAAAGTGGTGGTGGTACGCGGCTGAGTCACGACGGCTGTAGAGGCCGTGGTGACGAGGTGGATATGGATGAGAAAACCAAACGCACTCGTGGTGCTACCCTAAACCCAACGCACCCTTGCGGGTGAAACTACTAACCCAAACACACCCTATAGCTGCTTCAAACCAAATGCACCCCAACTGTTCATTTCCAAGACCAAGCGCACCCTGGTGCCGTGACTGGTAAAACCATACGCACCCTTGGAGTGCTAAGAAACACCATACCGAATGCACCCTGGTCGGTGCAAATACAACCAACGCGCCCTTATTGTTATCTTTTTCTTAAACCAAACGCCCCTTGTCAGTTTCTACATCAACCCAACGCACCCTATATACATTATAATAAAACCAAACGGACTTGCTGCTGAACCACAAACCCAAATGCTCCCTGCTGCGTCTTTTAAAACCAAACGCACTCATGGTGCCTGCGATAATAACCAAAACGCACCCACGGTGGTGTTGGATGCCAAACAAAACGCACCCTTTGAGGTGTTAGACCCAACCAAACCGAACGCACCCTGCTGGTTGTTTGTTAAGCCAAACGCATCCTTAACCATAGATCCAAACGCACATGTTTTGCGCTGTTGTGGTGATGATGTGGTGGTGATGACGAGGAGGTGGTGGCTGACAGAAGGTGGTGATGACATCGAGGTGGTGACGTGGTTGAGATGGCCACGATGGTGGTGATGCTGTATGGTGGCAACGGCTGTGATTATAGGTGATGAAGTTATGGGTGACGGAAGATGATGTGGTGATGATGTAGATGGATCCGACGGCTGAGTGGGATTGTCCGTAATGGGTGGCCGGAACTTCCGATGATTTGGCGCCGAGAACTTATAGATAATGAGTGGCGTTATAAAAAAAGGTGGAAACCCTAATGATTATACACAAAAAAAGTTATTATAAAAAATATATATATAATTAGTAAGTTTTTTTTTAAAGGAAAGGGTTTAATAGTGTAGGGTAAGTTTTTGTAAATATTCCTCCAGGGACTGAAGTTGTAATTTTTGGGGAAACTTTTGTAAACTATTGGTTCGGGTCTCGTTTTGGTAAGTTAACGATTGATTTAAATTACGAAAATTGCGCTATTGTTTTCCAAATAGTTTTTCCCATAAAAATGAGTATTTACATGACTTATTTTATAAATGTTTTATAGAGTATTTTTAAAAATCATTATTATTTATTTGGTACCATTGGGTGTCGCGGGCAAGCTTTGTTCGTAAAAATAAAACTTTATTTTGAATATTCGTGTTTTTTTTTAAATAAACTCTTTTTGAATAAAATGTAAAATAATTTATTAAATATTTTTATTTAATAAAAAGTGATAATTAGTATAAATTTAATTATTCTTGTGTCGGTACGCGTTGCGTGCGGTGTTCAAAACTTTGCGAGGCTATTTAAGTCATTTTCTGCTTGGTTTCGTGTCTCGGACAAAACTAAAAAGTTGTCCGGAATGTCATTTTACATCAAATTGCTTTAGAGTCCGAGTCGTGAAAACGTAATTTAGCGGGTCATTTTTGATAAGTCAATTTAGGAATAACCTATATCTTCTCGTTTTCAAGTCAAATAAGTTTGAAAATAAATTTTGAAATTGAGCGATAATAATAGTAATTATGATTTATTATTTAAATACGTTTCAAAAATTTACCGGCTACGCGGTAATCGTTTTTATGTGACCGTAAAATGTCAAAAGTCAAAAAGTCAAGTCGGAACCAAAAAGTCAAAGGGTAAAATAGTAATTTAAAAGGATGAAAATTTTGGGTTGTGACACAATAAACCATTGGCAATATCTAATTAACTAGTTAAGCCCGAAGCGTATCCTAGACACAAATTTAGAAGGACAATATTTGTGATCATATTATTCTAAATGTATAAATTACTATATGGAGAGCTATCCCAGACTCTAGATTTACTTGGTCCGTATCACTAGATCCAGTTGAATAATAGGACGCATACAAAAGCAATTATTTAGCCAAGGTAAACTAACCTAGTTAACGAATCATACCAAAAACTGAATGATTACTAAAGTATATGGAATTACATGATGTCTCATATGGAATTAATAGCGTTGCTCGACCTCTTCTGCTGTTTTTCTCCTTTGAAAATTGACTTTTATGGTTTAGGTATCGAGAATATGATTTAGCACACTTAAAACTCGTTTTTGAGTTTTCTATTTATAAGGTCAAGAAGTAAGTTCGATACGGCGTATCCAAGGATTAGATACGGCGTATTGGGGATTTCTTGGAGTAGGGACCACGCTTGATATCTTACAGAATATTATATTCATTCCATATTTCCAATACAGCGTATTGGTCTTCTTTGCGTATGGCGTATTGAGCTTTATTCCTTTGTGGTCTTTAGTGAGTGCATGCACGGATACGCCGTATCTTCCTTGATGGATACGGCGTATTGGTTGTTAGAATCATTAATCTTCAAAATATCTTCGTTTAAGCACCAGAATGCGCGCCTTTTGCTAATATTCACCAAGTACTTCATAATTACTGCAATTCTTAAATATAAACGATTAAGTAACAATTCTTTGCAATAACTATACAAAATGGGTTAATAACATGGGATAAATGATGCTATAAAATAGATGTTTTTTGATGTCATCAAATATCCCCCCACTTGAATCCTACTTGTCCTCAAGTAGCCTTTAGAAGTTTTTAAAAATGTATCCCTAAGGATATTTTCTGTTAAAGCGTTTATTTGATCTATTTCAAGTACACAACCAAACACCTCACGAAATAGGAAGATGAAAACACTCAAATTACTCAACTAATCTATGTGGTAACATGTAACTAATTCGCTCAATTTCTCAATCTTGACGAGTATTCTATCATAAGCTTTGCAAGGATACACATCTCCACCATTAAAGCCAAGGAGTAACAAGTTTATAAAGGTAAATATAGGTTTTTGCGAGAAGGCTTAGGGTTGATTACTCTAACTAATCTTTATCGATACCAATATTCCAGGAGGGCAACAAAGACCACACATACACACCCGTAACGATGGGATAAACACATGTGACTGCTCACTCCCACCTCGAATAAGCTAAAGAGTATGAATAGTAGAGTAATATAGGGTATGGATCTTCTAACTTTCACCATTAGTAATAAACCAACAAGGCAGCTGAGACATGCATACATGGCCGTATCGACGGAATAGACATGCACGCTCGATCACATCCTCATTCGCGTAAAACCCATGGTTAATGATTAGGAGAGGGAATTAAATTGTTGTTAAATAAAAATTACAAAACAAATAGATTAAGTCTAAAATACAAGTTGCTAGACACTTTTTCTCGACCGTTACCATGATAAAGACATAACTATTTACAACGTCTTGATCATAGATCAAAAACAACAACCTAAGTTGGCGTTCCCATAATGGTCAACTTCCCAATCATCCCAAACTTTACATACTCTACAAGGTAAGTGGTGATATATTCCACTTTGTATAATACTCTACATCGTTGATTTTTGTTGCGTATCAACGAATAATCGATCCTTCGTGTAATTCCTTCTGTTCTTGCTTTGCGAAATGATTATCTTCAAACTTTCCTTCTTTTTTCTTTTTTGTTACAATTTTTCTCATTTTTTCGAATTTTTTTTATCTAACTATATTTGAAACTCAGAGTAGTTTCACATCTTCACAATCATAATAATTCCGGATAATTCCTTCGATAGTTCTTCGTTCTTCGGACTCACCATTAATTGTAAAATTTCTAACCGCACCAAAGATAGAAAATGACGCAAGACTCGAGAAATACAAACTTTACACTTTAAGCAACTAGCAACTGTAAAATAAACTTAATCTAACAGGGTAGGCTAAGGTGTAAAGGTGTAACGAAAAAAATAATTGGTGTAGTTCCTAAAGGATTGGCTCTACGGGTTGTTCTAGTGGATCTTCACTCTAAAGATAAGAGTGGAAAAAGGTTTAAACTGGAGGTTAACTAACCGGTGTAGTTAGTTAATAAACAACATGGATAGGCTTTTTGGGTGTAATCCTAAAAATTTACCAATTTAAACAAGTTACTCCAATTAAATCCAAAATACTCGTTATTGTGGTCTCGAGTGATATACCAAGTCAAGTTTTAAAGTCCACTACATCACCGGCACACTCATATTTTGTGAAATTTGGGTAAACATTTAGAAACGGAAAGGCTAAATCCTCACAATATCTAACAAGGGTTATTGTGTGCGGTCATGTATCAAGTAATTTTCACAAAAGTATGCTTGAATTTTTTTTAAATTTGAGCATAATTTAAGCATTTTAATCATTTTAATGTGAAAAATAGGACAAGTAAACATTCTAATTCCATCTCCCACTTGAATTATCCAACGTCCTCGTTGTATAGATAAAATATTAAAAATACGGGTGGTAGATTCTCCAATTTGTATTTATGAGCAAGATTGTGTGTTGAACAGCCGCCTTGAAGTTTCAAGACTCCAACACTTCAAGATCTCCAGATTTGTAAATTCTCCATCAATATTCGTCGATATTTCATTCATGAGGTCCTGTGTAAAATAGGAAAAACATGCATTCCTATCTTGGCATCTACGGTTAATTTAAACTAAATACGAGTCAGTCTGGTGGATACGCCATATCAAATTAATGAATATGCTGTATTCCAGAACTGACAATAACATTTTTTTAAAGTGCAATAAAAAATAAAGACTAATAACGTCCAGATGATCAATACGCCGTATGGTATGGAGCGGATACGCCGTATTGATGTCTGGGAAGACAGACTCGCTAAAATTAAATAACAATCTGGGTTGTCTCCCGGGAAGCACTTTTGTTTACAACAAAGTCTTTAAGTTAGACTTGTCTTCAGCTTTTACACTTGAAATATTCAACTTTCTTAATTAGGTATTTCACTTGTTTCTGAAATATATTCACGAGCTATGGTGTTGAACTTACTGCCAGGCTTGATTCTATCATACACAGACAAACCAAAACGTCATACCATGATATATATGCAAAAATATGAGAACCTGTTTAATAGTTAGATACATCATGACATGAATAATAATAAATGTACAGATAGATATAGACAAAAGATAGGGATAGGAGGATCATGGGTCTGGCTGTTGTGGGTCCTGCTGTGCTGCGGAGGTGCTGGCCTCGCAAGTCCACTGTCTGACTCGACGTCTCTGATAAGGTACATGGGTCTCAGAATATGGCACGTAGGTAACTCCTGCCCTGTCCATCATCCGTGCGAGGCCAGTAACAGCCCATGTACTGAACCTGGAAAAATCACGAGCCATCGCATCAATCACCTCGCGCTGCTCAGTCAATGCCCCATGAATCTCATGTACATCCTCCTCTAATCTGGCCATCCTCTGTGGCATGGTCTTGGCAGCAGCTGGTGGTGGTGGTAGTGCCTGTACGGGTGACGGATCAGCCTGGCCACCCTCATCAACAATAGGGGCATCCTGAGCCACCCAGGGGCACCAGCTGCAGCATCGGGCTGCCTCTTTGGTCCCATGGCCACCCAGGTCCATGTATCATCAACCTCCATACAGATCTGTAATCTTACCAGCTCACCCATATCAATAATCGGAAGCTCAGGGGCAATAACCATCAATCCTCCAAGTATCTTCGCAGTCAGAAGTTCAAAATGCTCAGCAAATCGAGCTACAGACTGCCCACCAGAGATATGAGCCCCGCTCTTCCTCCCAGCAGCAAACCTCCTCAGATATCGGGCTAATAAGTAAGGGATGTTTACCGATCCAACATCCAGCCCTCTCAAATAAAACAAATCAGTCACAGTCACCTTTTCAGGTGCCTGACTCCTCCCAGCAATACTGTGTGCCATCATCCTATGGCAAAGTCTCAACACCGGATCTCTAATCAAAGTGTAGGAAGGGGAAGGTCCCAAGAAATCTCCATCAGTAGAAATACTCCTCCAATAATCATGTAGATCCCCCTTCCCAGGGATCATCCTCTCACTCTCACTCCAATACCTAACAAAACCGGGGGACACCATCTCCTCCCTAGTATGTAATCCCAAGGCCAGAATAAACTGCCTCCAGCTCAATCGTCTCCTAGCGCCACCTAACTAAAACTGAATAGTACTAGGAGCATCCAAGTCAAGCAATACCTCACCAAATCTAAGCGTGCTAAGGAACTCTAGAATGAGCTCCCTAACCAGAGATCCCCTAGTATCAAACAACCTCCCCTAGGCTCGACTAGTAATTACAACTACACCGGCATCATCACGGTGCTCCATAACCATCCTAGCAAACAAACCATCCCTCATAAGCTTGGGCATCCCCAAAAAATACACAACCTGAACCCTATGTATCTCTCGACTGTAAAACCTCTCTAACCTCTCCTCGAATTCAGCAATATCCGCATCAGTATACTCAAGACCCTGGTACCTAAGAAATGGGTATCTCTGCTCACGTAGTGGTAAGGGTGCCATATCTGCAAAACCAACGACAAAAGCACAAAGATTATAGAATTTTTTAACCTTTTGTTCTGACGGTGGATACGACGTATTCATAAATAGATACGCCGTATAATGATCAATATGGTCAATATGCCGTATAGGTGTTTCATCAATACGGCGTATAGGTTTTAAAACTAAGGATCCATTTCTCATCAATACGTCGTATTCAATAACGAATACATCGTATTGAGGTTTTAAAATTGGGTAAAAATTTGTCAATACACCGTATCCATGTGAGTGGATATGTTGTATTGATCTGCAATATGGAAAACGAAAAGGGGGTTCCCCAGTTTACCAATTTTAACCCAATTAAAAGTCATAAAACAACTAACATCTATTCAAGGGGGAAGGCATTCAAACAAAGGTATATCTCCTAATACCATAAACCAAACCCTAACCCTAATTTGAATCGAAATAGTAAATCGAAAAGAAAAAGGGAAGGAGTATTACCGTTTGATTGTGATATATGAGAGTGCTATTACGAATTAAGAACAAAGGATGATCTAAAGGAATTTTAGTGGTAAAATTTATGTGTGTGTGGTGAAATTTTTTTGGTAAAAACAGATCCGACGTATTGATTGAGTTTGTATACCCAAACTTAATACGCCGTATTGAGGTTTACATAATACGCCGTATTGGCGAATTTTGTTGACTTAGTCAATGCAAGTTAAAAACAGTGGATACGCCGTATAGGTTTTACCTAATACGTTGTATCCGTCCTTGAAGACCAATTTTCCTAATATAAAGTAAAGAAAATGTACCTTGGCCTCCGCAACATTATCGCACAATTACCATCCTTATAATACCGCTTAGGGTCAAAAGGAACGCCAAACGACACATTAAAATTCATAATGAGATAGAATAGCATTCTGTTAGCGTAATAGTTCCAAATTACGATATTTACATTTAAGTTTATGACAAAACTTCTTGTTCTGGAAGTTTTATTCATCTTATCGTGACTTGTTTTAGAAAGCACATTTGACCCATGTGTAATTTCACTACCTTCTGAAGACTGTATTACATCGATTTTATTATTATCATTGTCCTCATTTGATTTTAAATCATCGGGATGAATAACGTTGAAAGGGAATAGATCATTAAAGTACAAAACATTTTGTCCCACTTCATCATATTCGGACAATGATGTTTCATCCTTTAAATCAGATTCATTGTTATGTTGAGGGCTTAAAGTCTGTTTAGTTAAGTAATCAGATTTAGACATTTGAGCATCAGTGTAAACAATGGCTGGAAATTCATTCTCAAAATCTTTAAAGAAGTCTAAATCATCAACATAACTGGTCGTAGGCTTGGTTCACAAAGAATGTAATACCGCTTTTCATTAGCGTTCTCTGAATCCTTTAAATTGTTGACAGAAATCATTTTATAAGAAAATGAGTTTTTATCACAAATTATTATGTAATCCTCATCGTCGGATTCGTCAAATGATATTCTAAAGTCGATCTCATTGTTGATGGGAGTACTTACTTGAGATATGCACAGAAGTGCATCCTGAGGTGTAAAGCATGTCAATAGACTATTAGCTGGGAAATTTAGTCTCCACAAATCTAAGGTCGTAAAGATCGACATCAACCCTGATCTTTCCATATGTAGCAGTTTACCAATTAAACACCCGACCATGCCTACGAGCTTTTTCTTCTTCAAGCTTGATATATTCTTCCATAGTCATGTTTGGATCATCCATCCTGAAATAAACTTTCTAGAAAGGCAGTTAAATAACCAATACATCGTATTCAGCATGACTATACGTCGCAAATCACATAAACACAAATAAATCAAACAATAATACAAAATCTCCTTAATTATTTACCTACAAACTACACTACTCCTAAGGGTTAGATCAAATCTAATGTTAAAAACCAAAATATCAAATAAAAATCAAGATTAATTTTCACTAAAATCCCCGGCAGACGTGAGCAAAAACATATGTGTCGTTGTGTGGTGATATTTTATTGATTCAAGTTTAAATTTATTATTTTGCTGACTAAACCAAAACAACACTTACAGGCGTATACCCGAGTCGGTAGTAGTTTTGAGGTAAGTAGGTGTCGAACACTTGAAGAGATGGGTGGGGGGGTTGGGGGGGGGGGGGTGGAGGGTAAAATCTATCAATTAAATTAATATCTTGAATATTTAAGCTATGTTATTTCTATTCTATTCTAACCTATAGTCAGTCACTAATTCAATTTCTAACGGGAAAAAGTGGTTTCTCAGCCTGAGAGACTAGCACGGTTTGGTTCTGGCGTGTCTACAATCAATTCAAGCACTTTAACCCCACGAATCAAATAACCAAAAGATAAAAGCGCGTCGGAGCCAAAATATAAGAAAATTGTATAAATCGATTAGAAATTTGGTTTGTGTTATTTAGTTCAACGATTACTTCTCTCGAGGCGGTATATCATTCTTAAGACTAGCGTTACATCATCCTAAGACCTAGACACATTAATTCTGTCACAATTAAAGCATCCTATTTGCTATTATAAAATCTATCTTAAGGATTTAAAAGCAATGGTGAACTTGTTAAACCCTAGCACATAGGGACTTTACCCACTTCCGCTTTAATGGGACTTTATACACTAGACAGTCCACATGTCACTATTCCATGAATGCAGAACAATATTTTTGAGTTAATCATCTAATGGTTTATTTACTTCTAGTAAACACGATCAATAAACCATTGGCAATATCTAATTATCTAAGTTTAAGACCGAAGCGTATCCTAGAACACATATTTTAGAAGACATATTTTGTGATCCTATGATTCTAGATGTATAAATCACTATATAGAGAGCTATCCCAGACTCTAGATTTACTTGGTCTGTATCACTAGATCCAGTTGAATGATAGGTCGCATACAAAAGCACGTAAACAAGTATAAATCGATAAACATAAACAAGCATCCAATGATAAATCAAGAAATCAGATAACAAATACAAACATTCATATCTTCATAATAAAGGCAAATACCCCGAAAAGGTATTTAGCCTTCAAACGTCATAATAAATACAAAAGATATTAATATATCCAAGGAAACTAACCGAGTTAACGAGATGAAACCCAAAAACTAAAAACGATTTACTAAAGTATATAGATCTACACGATGTCCCCTCCTATGGAATTGAAGCGTTCGCTCGACTCTATGCCTCTTTTTCTCCTTTGAAAATCGACTTTTTATGTTTTTATGTAACAAGACTATGATTTAGCACACTAAAACTCCAAATTTTGAGTGTTTCTTTTTAGAGGTCTGGAAGTCGGTTTGAATATGGCGTATCCAAGGATTCGATACGCGTATTGAGGATTTCTTGGAGTCTAGGGACCACGCTTCAATATATTCTAGAATATTATATTCATTCCATATTTCCAATACGGCGTATTGGTCTTTTAGATACGGTGTATTGAGCTTTATTCCTCTGTGGTCTTTGGTGAGTGCAGGCACGGATACGCCGTATCTTCCTTGATGGATATGGCGTATTGGTCTTCAAAATCAATAATCTTCAAAATGTCTTTGTTTAAGCTTTCAGAATGCCGTCTTTGCTATATTCACCAATACTCTATAATTACTACAATCTCAAATATAAACTATTCAGTAAACAATTATTATGCAAATAACTATACAAAATGGGTTAATAACATGGGATAAATGATGTTATAAAATAAACGTTATTTAATGTCATCAAATGACAAGAGTCATTGAATCTCGCGTAAGAAAGCAAAAGAATACAAAGTGTAAAGTAAAATGGCTTAAAGCAGTGAAAGTAGAAATAAAGAGAGTATAACTAGAAAGGTATATAGATAACGAAAAGGGGAAAAGAATGATAAAATTAAATTTAGCTTGGATCCAACGATTAATGTGATGGTATCCTTCAGGATAGCCTAATGTGATGGTATCCTTCGGGATAGCCTAATGTGATGGTATCCTTCGGGATAGCCTAAGAATGTTAATGATACCACAAGAGTATCAGTAATGGGCGAATTCCTACGAGAAGAGAGCCAAGTTTTCTTGGAAAAAGATTAAGTGAAATATGATCTCCAACACTACAAACAGGCGATATTAAAAAAATGAATGCAAAAATGAAAAGGAGGCATAAATGAAAAAGTACTGAAGAACTTAGTAAGTTGAGTGTTAAGTCGAAGCTAATATAAGTAGATGTGTTATATCTTTATATTTAAATGGATTTAAATGGATTGGGACGCCTCTTCATTTAAATAAAGAAATTATGAATCACCGAACCATAAGTTTATACTTCCTTATTTGCATTGATTGGGACGCTTCTCAACTTAAATAAAGAGGTATAGATGAGTGGGCTTATATGTTCTCGGCATAACATGATAGGAATTAAGGAAGTAGAAAATGGAAGTCTAGAATTAGTTAGGCGATTTAGGAGATAAGATAGGCAAAATAAGAATTCGAGTGCGGCCTTAGGTAAAGACTTTAAAAAGAAAGTTAAGTTTAGATGTTAAGAGTATAGGGTTAAGAAAGAAAAGTTGAATTGAGGTTATAATATGCCTTATGGCATGATGTAATGATTATAGTGGTCGATAAGTGTTATTAGCACTCTAATGAAATGTGAAAGATAAAAGACGAAATATTGAATTATTCCAAGTGACTTTTAGTCCTTGATGAAAATTTATTAAAAAGGAAGTAACGAAAGTAAAGTGTGATAATAGAAATGACAAAAGGAATGTCGAGATGACTATGGTTTATAAGAAAGTGTAAACTAATGTTGGCTAATGATAAATCAAGATAATGAAATTTCTCAAGTAACATGTAATTCTTGATGAAAATTTAGAAAAGAAATGAATGAAAACGTAATACTATAGAGAAAAAGTAATTAAAATGATAAAATAGAGATGATAAATGTCACCTAAGTGAAGCTTATCATTAGGAAAAGTGTAAATGAGGTAAAAATAATCGTGAAGTATAACGAGTTAAGGATAAATAGAGGTATTATAGCATACCTAGGATTGCAAAACCATATAGGTTGATGCAACTAGTTAAGTATATGTATGAAAAAGCTAAAAAG
Organism: Tanacetum coccineum; assembly: GCA_026074375.1. Lineage (NCBI taxonomy): Eukaryota > Viridiplantae > Streptophyta > Magnoliopsida > Asterales > Asteraceae > Tanacetum > Tanacetum coccineum. The sequence continues at coordinate 24,320 of BQNB010100729.1, forward strand.
AACTAAGGAGTAAAATGTAACCAAGTTATGGTCAATATTTGACGAAGAGATTTCGGAGATGAAATCTAAATAAAGGGGATAGATTTGTAACACCCCAAAACCGGATTATAAGTATTTATTTACGATAATGCCCTAGAATGAGTTTGACTAAGAATTCTGTAAGTTTAAAGACGTTGCATAATTGACTAGTCAACCCGATAGTCAAACCATAAGTCAATATAATGTTATGTAAATGGGTTTAGAGAGTTAATGTGTGGTATGTGCTTAATTACACATACCATTTTCCATTAAAAACGGACTTAAATGACTAAAAACGT
>BQNB010100730.1:0-24636 GCA_026074375.1 Tanacetum coccineum
TCTTTAAATATTTTTTCTTTAATTCTTATTTCTTAAATTTTTATTTCTTTAAATTTTATTTCTCTAATTCTTATTTCTTTAATTCTTATTTAAGAAATAAGAATTTAGAAATAAGAATTAAAGAAATAATAATTAAGAAATAAGAATTTAGAAATAGACCTACAACTACACCTAGTAAGCAAATAGAAACAGAAATTAAGCAATCCTAACAAGCCAAAAGCTCTGAAAAGCAAATGAGCATTTGGCTCAAAACTGTTAACAAAACAGCCCTTAGGGGGACTTTTGAGCTTATTTTTAAGCAACTAAATAGAACCTTATGAAAAAATAACTTGTAAAAACTTAAAGCTTATATTATAAGCTACCTAAAACAACAATCAAAAAGCATTTTAAAAATCAAAATAAGCAGGAATAAGCTAATGAAAAAGGTGTTTTTACTGAAAAATTGACTTTTTGGATTTTGAAAAATCTAACTAAAATACTACTTTTAAGCTAAAATTAAGGTGAACAAACAGATCCTTATGGACCTTAGACCTCCAAAAAGATCAAAATTAGACCTCAAAGAGCAAGTAGCAACTTTCAAAAAGCATTTTGAAATTCAGGATAAGCCAGAATAAGCAAATGAAAAAGCAGTTTTTCAAGATTTCCAACACTTAGTAAAATTTTGACAGACTTGGTAAAAACCAAACAACACTTGCATATCCTAAGGACTTTGTTTCTAACTTGTTTTAATACTTGAACAAACACAAAAACATCACAAAATCACAAGTTTCAAAGATCTAATCAAATAAGCTGATTAAATAAGATATGAGTTCACATATTCAAACAAGTTTTATAAACTATGATTTTGAGATTAAACACTTAAAAACTTAAACAAACTGATTTTTATCACTACTTTTATCTAATCAAAGTTGACTCAAGAGCACAAAGCAATTTTTTTTATTTTGACCCACTTTGACCCATTAACTCAGTTAATCCAAACACCCTTTTTAAAAACTGATTTCAACATTTTAAACTAATTTAAGCCAAAACTTTGCACTACAAGATATCTAATAAGTTTAACAAACTATAATAAGAAAATTTTAACCACAGATAAGCACTCAAATAAGCTAGAACAGATTATGCCACTTAATAAGCTAATTAGACAGATTTTTATGAAAACTTGCACAAATGATTTTTAAACTACAACCTAAGTATTTTAGGCAATAAACATCTATAATAAGCTATAATAAGCATATATAAGCAAGCAATAAGCACCAATAAGCAGACAATAAGCAGATACAGTTAATAAGCTAAAACTTGAAATTTTGAAACTTACAACTCCCTTTGCTTAAACAAGGGCACAATAAGCTCTATGAGCTGATCTACAAGCTTCAACTTGTTAGAAACAAGCTGGTGAAACCCATAAGCCCTTCCATTTCTGGCTTATCATCCAATAAGCTTTTTGAGTGGATTTTTGTGAAGTAGTGATTTAAACCTTACAAGTTATGGGAAAGCTTATAAAGTTCAAACTAGCAGCTTATAATAAGTGTAAAAAGCTTAATTTGAGATTATCAAACACTTTCAAACACAATTTAACAAGAATTTTATAAAAACTGATTTTTAACTAAAACTTGAAATTTCATTAATTCTTAAAAGAGGTTACAAGACATTGAAAATAAGCTAAACTACTACTACAATAAGCTGTAAACTACTACTAGATGCCTTATCATGGCTACAAGTTATCCTATTTATACTAAAAAGCTAAGAGTCTTGGGTCTTCACTTGTGTTTCTTTTGTTAGTGAGAAGGAAGTTGTGCTAGTTGTGTGAGTAAGTCACAAAGTCATCTTAGCCATCAGATTTGAGTGTCCTCCAAGTCTTTTCATCTCAACCCTTGAATTATTGTCTTCTTCCTTGGACGAATGATGTTTAACAGGATTGCCAACATGGATATTGTTGTTTATGTTGTGGGGTTAAGGTTTTTGGGGTGTGATCTTGTTTTGTCGGGTTGCAGGGTGAAAATGACAAGGATGATGAATAGTAAAAATGGCGAGAAGGTGGGTTTGACTGGGTTTGGTTAACGGTGGTTAAGGGTGTTAGTTATAATGGGGGAAAATGGACTAACAACGTTAGTCCTTTAGGACCACGGGTGCAAAGACTTAACAGGATTAAGCAATAGGCCTGTTAAGTTTTTGTTGGGCTTGGTTTATAGCTTGGGCCCAAGTTGTATTAGGGAATTAGACTAGACCAGGTTTGTGATAAAATGGACTAAGTCCTTTTTTCGATTATAATGGGTTAAGGGTTTTTGGGCTTTTAGGGTTTAAGGGTTAATAATGGATTAGTGGGCTGACCCGGCCCAACAAGGTGGGCCCGGGTTGGTCCATTTTGACAATTTTAGGTTTTTGCGTTTGTTTTTCGATGCTTATTACATTTTCGTGTCCCGGGGTTGACTTTGACTGGCTTTGACTTTTCACGCTCTTTACATTCTCGTGCTCGGTTTTGTCCGTTTTGGCTTGATTTTTGTCCTTTTCTGAATATCCGCTACCTACACATCATAAATAGCAAAACACACATATTTTTGGCATTTTATATCATTTTTTGTCATTTAGGCTTGTTTTTATAAGTAAAAGGTATGTTTAATTAAGCACATACCAATAGAACATCATCATTTTATAAACATCATTTGTTCTTTAACAAACACAACCAACATCACTAAAACAAGATCGAAAAGATGTAAAAATCATTTCATCTATATCCTTTTCTTACTCTCTCTCACAAAATCTACATCCTCATCTTCATCTTATCTAACCACCTATCGCAGTTGATGCCACCATCGCTGGGACACAACATCGTTAACACCACTGAAACCACCACCATATTTAAGCACGTTACATGATCGAAAGATCCACGTCCCGTAAAACGCAACAAATAAGCATGTTACATTTCCACCATCATGGGAAAGTGCCATCTTCAATCGCACATTCAACGCTTGAATCAAAGATCCACATCCCGACCCAACGCTTTTCATTTTAATAAAGGGTCTTACACCCTAATTCATTTCCCCTAAATCAATAAGCCTATAAACTAAAATGATGAGCCAATTGGAAAATGCTATATTGAGCCTGTCAAGTGGCTCATTGTTAGTTTAAGTCAGATAGCCTTTCGAGACAAAACAAACTCAGATGAGCATCTCACCGAAGGAAATTTTTTTGTATTTCAAGGTTCAATTTTAGAAAAACGTGCTGGTGATAGCATTCTATAGTCTTGAAAGAATCAATTAAAAACTATACCTCTTTGTATTTTATAGTCTTAGAAGTCAAAATCGAGTCTTGATTTACGTGTATGTGGTTTGCATTTTATTTGTCACATTTTTTGCGCGGAAGCTGGTAGAATAAAGTGAAAGTCAAAATTCAATAGTTAGATATAGGAGACCTGTCTCTCAGCATATTTGATAAGCTTGCAAATCCTAGCCACGGGGAAAAAATAAATGATGTGTCGGCCATTTTTTATTCTCAACCGGTAACATGGTGACGTATTTATTAAAAAGTCAAGAATTTGAAAGTTTTAATTACTATATTAGTAATAAAATAAGTTGGTTTACTAGTTGTTTATTTTGGAGAAAGTAGGTTTCCTATAAATGTACTTAATCCTTATTTAGAACTTATCTCTAGTGGTGGAGTTTTGTGTATTTTCCAAGCTTTATGATAGAATACATGCTATGTCACTGCGTATGCGTGATCACCCTAATTTCTAAACACTTAAATTAGAGAAAGTTGAGTGATTGTGTTTCCATTTTCATAAGGTGTTTGGCTTTGATACTTTCTAGCATATGTAATTTGTAAATTCATATCTTTCGAGTTAAACTAGGGGATATCTTTTTAGAAATAATTCTAACATGTCTACTTGAGGACAAGTAGAAGTCGTGGGAGCATATTTGATAACATTAAATACTTTAGACTTTTTAATATCAAAATCCCTTATAAAATTCTCATAATGGTTACATTTCTGTTAAAATATGTACTTAATTGCTTCCTATTTTATTTTTAGAAAAATATGAGATGTGGCGCACAAAGACACGGAAATGGAAGGGTGCGTGATGAAAAATGCACAAAGGAGGTTTCCTAAGAGAAAACTACAACGTAGCTGACTTGTAGGGACTACTCCATAGTCATGACTCACTAGATTTGTCAACTTGGATCAAGACCAACTACGGCGTAACTGGCTATAGGGACTATGTCATAGCCCGTGTGAAGAATTCACACTTGAAGGCACTACGACGTTGCTCCACACCATGGACTAGGCCATAGCTAATGAAGATCACACGTAGATATTTGCATTTATGGAATTACGATGTAGCTCATCACTAATATCTACGCCGTAGTTGATTCAAACCTATAAATACAAGGCCCATTCTATGCCATTCGACACACATTGGAGAGGCAGGTCAAATAGGACGATTAAGGACTACTTAAGAGTCACCACCATTCCAAGTGAGGATTAGCTTTTAATCATTTTTGTATTATACATTAATCGAACGGTTTGTAAGATTTATAATGTTCAATCGATCAATGATTTTCTACATTATATTTTATGCATTCTTTAGTATGATTCGCTAAGCATCCCGATGCTTGGTAGCGGGAGCAAGTTTTACATTTATATTTATGACTTAATAATCTACCAAAATTGCATACGAGCAGGTATACTCGTTCAATCATAGTAAAGTCGGGTAAGTCAAGTTTTTTCCACGAGACTTGGTAAAAATCATTACATAATAGCAAAATAAGCAAATAGGTTGTCACGATCCCTAGAGCCTCAAAATTCGTAAAACAATTCGAACAATATTCTTTCATTCTTAAAATGATACTTTTGCTAGAATCCATTTCATTGATAAGTGTTTGATTTGGTTTGGTTAACCTGTTTGTATGACTCACAAATCTTGTTAATATGATTTTGATCCTTGGTGTATTTCACAAAACCATATGTATATGTTTAACTCATATGAAAGCATCACACCAAACTCAATACATGAAACATAGAATGGAGAAAAAACGAAAGAGGTAATAATGAATACCTAGCCCCTCTTAATGGAGAACCAACCATGTCATTCTATTCTAGCATCCAGACTATCAAGTCTAAAATCTGTTGGGGAGTCCGTTAGCACACCCTTGCATTCGGTTTTGTTGTTTTCTTCAGCTCACCGCATACATTGTCAAACAATCAGTTATGTTATTTTGCAAATGAAGAAGTAAAATTTGCAAGAGTTTAGAGCAATCAGAAACTATAAAACCATATGGGTCATCGTTATGACTTGACAGTACTGCAACGGACAAGTTTTGCAGAAACACTTGAGAGATAATGAAATATATTGTCGTAAACATAATCATATTGCCTTCGACATTAATGAAAATCAACTGAGATATTACCTCTTCGAAGTGGTTCAATTCTTCTCTCAGTTCCACATTAATGGCTTCTGGTATAGATTGCACTTCATTTGCTAATGGAGAGCTACTATCATCTCTGACGCAATCACAACTTATTATTGCTTAGGCTCTCGAGGTAAATACCCTACACAAAATAAGGATCCTTGAATGCAATCATGAATTTTTTACCTATTTGAAGCAATCCGGAGAATGTGATAGCTCAACGTGTGTAACACTTAGAGGTTGAATTTCTTTCAGGATTGCAGAGAGACGGATGAATGTGCAAAGAACTCTCAACTTATTTTTTATCTGTAAAGATTAGTATTTTTAGGAAAATAATACAAAGCTAATATTTCCAATCATTTTGAATTACTATATTCATTGCATTAAACATGTAGCAGCATGAACACATGCATAAACTAAGATATTCTTGCACCCATACTCAGTACATTAAATGTATTAATTTAATGATCTTTTGTTAAAAACTCCCAAGTTAGAGGGTTAAGTTATGATATTAATTGGGTTTGCTCGCTTGATTTATATCCTGGAATAAAGAAACTTGCAAGGGCTGCAATTTGATGATGATCGAGATAATTGAACGTACCTGATCAATTAAGAATATAATCAGAATCTATACCATACACGCAAACAGTGTTACTGTTATCATTATTAATTACAACAGCTATGAATATCTAGAGCCTCCTCAAGCTGTTTCCAAGCTCTTTCAATCTTCTTTTAAGATATATTATAACACTGATAGCCAAGAAACACACACAACAGACGTGATACGATTAAGCATACTAAAAGATGCAAGCAATAAACATAAAACATAATGTAACACCCCCAATTTGATAAATAAATCAGCGGAAGCAAATCTGGGGTATTACTTCGTAGTACAACAGTCATAATCATAGAAAACGACTAATAAAGTGTTTTGGAAAAAGTTGTTATCAATCATTTATTCATCAGAGTTTTTACAAACAGAGGTCCCAAAATCTACAGGAAAACATAAAGTTGAATGATAACAGTTTAGCCATCTTTAGTCCATGCCACTCCATGCCATAGTTTGCTCAATTATCTGAGATAAACATGCTAAAAAGGTCAACACAAAGGTTGAGTGAAATTCATAGGTTTATGATAAATAGTGTGAATACAAGTCATCATAGATGGTTGGTTACGTTGTTACACACCAAAAAATAGTGATAATTTCAATGAGTACAATTATTATAGAAAACAATATTAATAGTGTATTATTGCGTCTACGCTCATGGCACACAAACTAACTTGTGTATATATCAATAATGATATATATAATGATAATGACCCCCGGGATAGGTAAATACCATATACCTATGAGATTCAAATTGAGTGCGTTTGGTTACCTATCCGGCTAACACAAACGGGATTCGTCAATCCCAATAGGCCTATCTACAATATTCACGTTCACTTGCAAGTGATTAATGGTCCATGATAGTGGGGTCTTTTGGCATAAAGGGACTTAGATCACAGGCAATAATATATTATGATATCATACATTTAGAAAACACTTATACTCATAGTTTATAGCATGCATCCCCCTCGCGGGTTTATGAAAACATTCAAGAGATTTAAAAGTGAGGCTCTGAACTCACCTTAACACGGAAAATCTAATTGATGGCAAAAGTATATCAAGTGAAAGTAACGGCTTTCGTCACGCAACCTGGTGTAATATGTCAAGTCTTAGTGAAAGTAACGGCTTTCGTCACGCAACCTGGTGTAATATGTCAAATGAAACCCCTCACATGAAATTCCCTAGTAGCGTGATATGATAAGATTGTAAGTTTCTTCAAAATCTAGTCGATGATAAGTTACGTTAAATATATAACATAATTGATTTATAATGCGTCGATCGTTGATTAATAACGACAAATGTGTCGGTTTTAACAAAATGGAGTCTTATAATATTCATATATAATTTTATAATTTGTATAAAAATATTATATTTTATATTTTTAAGAATACAAAAATGATTGTATATACCCTTGGTTTATAAACTTTTACATGTTTAGTCCTTTATATAATAAGTATATATAATTTAAACCTTTAACTTTAGAATTTGGAAAAACAACCCCTAATAGTTATAACTTTGGAATAATGACATTTTCATCCCCTTTAGTTATAAATTTCAGAAAGTTACGATATATACCCCTATGCATGAAAACATTTACAAATGAAGTCCAAAAAGCCATGTAAGCTTATTTTATGGTTCCAAATGATATTTCCAGGTTATAGCTTATTAGAATAAGCAAAAATAATATGTTCTAATGTAACAAAAGTTTAGAAAAAGGATTCGTTAGCTAGAAAATCAAAACGGGTCATTTTTTGGGTTTTTACCAAAAACACATGGGTTTGAGGATTCAAGGCTTCAAACAAGAGTTTATATATGTTATTAGGAGTATTATGAACATTATAATACAGATTATAAGCTTATTGAACAAGAACTAAGTTTACTTGAGCTAGAAATGAGTCAAAATGGGGTTGTTGGCTCCTTTTTCTTGATTCTTGGCTTCTATTCTGAGCTTAGGGACTTTACTTGATCTTTCTTGGTCTGAGTTAATACTCCATTGCTATATATGATGAAATTTAAGGTGTGAATGAAATGTATGCATGTTTCGGCTATTTATAGGGTTAAAACACCCTTGGTGCCAAAGTTTTAGCTATGAAAGGTGTCAAAATCTGCAAATAGATGACTAATGAAGTCTATAGGATGAGTGTTGTGAGCTAGAAATGTAGCTATGCAAGGTGTGGGGTGTTGGAGGGTTTTCGGCTACAAGAAGGTGACAAGGAGGTGTTTGTTTACATGTAGCTTACAAGGAGGTGATAGAGGTGCTTGTAAGGTGCTAGAGTAGCTGCTAGATGATTTCATGGTGATGCAAGGGAGGTGCTTGAGGTGCTTGGTGCTTAAAATGGATAAAAATGAAGTAAAAGGGGTGTCAGGTTCATTTTATTTTAGGTTAGGGTTTAGAGTCTTAATTTCAAGTTAGGGTTTAAGATAGTTTACGGTTTAGGATTTGTGTTACGATTAAGGTTTAGAGTTTAGGATTAAGGTTTAGGGCTTAGTTTTAAGGTTTAGGGTTTAGTTTTAGGTTTAAATTGAGATTAGGGTTTTAGGGTTTTGTTTAGGGTTTAGGGTTTTAAATTAGGGTTTTAGGATGACTTAGGGTTTAGGTTTAGGGTTTAGGAGTCATGCATTAAGTGCTTGTACCTTGTGTTAAAGTGGTGTAAAGTTTAAACATAGTTTAGGAGCTTAAATGACCTAATTTGACTTTCCATAAAATCATATATGATTTCATAAAATCATATATGATTTGTAATTCCGACGAACTTTTTTTCAATTTTGTTTCAGTCACGAATTGCGAAAATCATATTTGATTCGTCATACGAATCATATATGATTCGTATAACGAATCATATTTGATTTCATAAAATCATATATGATTATTATGAGCTTAGGGACTTCACTTGATCCTTCTTGGTCTGATTTAAGACTCCATTGTTGTATTTGATGAAATTTGAGGTGTGATGAATAGTTGTGCATGCTTTGGCTATTTATAGGGCTTGGAAAGCCTTAGTGCCTAAGTTTTGTGTTTGATTAGTGTCAAGGCTAGCTGAGGTGATTCATGGAAGCTAGCATGATGAGTAATGAGAGCTAAAAGGGTATTTAAGCAAGGTGGAATGTGTTGTGGTGGTTTCGTGTAAATGGAGGACAAGTAGGTGACAAACCACCTTGGTGGCCAAGTATATTAGCAAGGAGGTGATGGAGGTGCTTGTAAGCAACTTAGGTGGCTGCTTGGTGATGTCATAAAGGTGCTTGAGGTGCTTGGTTGCTTAAAAATGGGTAAAAATTAAGTAAAAGGGTGTCGGGTTTATTTTATTTCGGGTTAGGGTTTTAATTCATGTTAGGGTTAGGGTTTAAGATAGTTATGGGTTTAGGATTAGTGTTAGGATTAAGGTTTAGGGCTTAGTTTTAAGGTTTAGGGTTTAGTTTTAGGTTTAAAGTGAAATTAGGGTTTTAGGGTTTTGTTTAGGGTTTAGGGTTTTAAAACATGGATTAGGGTTAAGATTAGGGATAGATTAGGGTTTAAGAGTCATGCATTAAGTGTTTGTACCTTGTGCTAAAGTGGTGGAAAGTTTAGACATGGTTTAGGAGCTTAAATGACCTAATTAGGTTTTTAGGCATGATTAGCTTGTACATTGTGCTTTAGAAAGTTGTAACTTGATTTAGGAGGGAAAAGATATTCAAATGTTGTGTATTAATACTTGTACACATGCTTTAAAGGCTTGTACATTCATTTTATATGTATACATTACATATAATTAGGGTTTTGATATAAACGTTAACGTTTAATGCTTGTTTTGAAATAACGTTGTAAATGGTACATTAAATGGATAATGTACTTGGTAAAAAAATGGTATTAAGATATAGACTTGACATATTAGGAGGTTTACATGATGTAAACATAGATATAGATAGCATTGATAGAGGTTGTGTGAGCTCGTTTACTTTAGAGATGCAAGTTACGTTGCATAATGAGATAAAGCAAAAAAAATTCCCTGTAAAAAGGTATATATATATATATATATATTGCATCTAATTTAATAGATGGATGATACAGTGCATCTAATTTGATAGATGGATAATTACATTGATGAAAATTGTGGGTTGTTATAGTCTCCCTCCCTTAAAAGAAATCTCGTCTCGAGATTTAGTCGAATGATAGAGTGTAAAAGTTCAGAGATTCATTCATATGAGGGTAATAATGATTTCGTGAAGTAAGGGATTTGTTCGTACAAATGGATTACAGATTGAAAGAATGTTGTTCGTACGAATTCCGTATACTTAAACCCACTCATTTATAATTTCCTTATTCAAATGAAGAAGCGTCCTAATTTATTTCAATAAGACGATTATAAATCATCCTACCTAAGCATAAAACATGATATCAAAATGGTGATGTGTAGAAGATGATATGATTTTTCAAAATCATAAGAAGCAACAGGAAGAATAATGAGACATTAATTGCACAGATGCCCATATTATCAGTCGAGGATCTTTGTTGTTGCATAAGTGTTTCAAAGGTATGACGGGAGTATTTAGAGTTGAATATAATAGAACTAATGGGATTGACAAACGATGTCAAGTTTTGATATCATCAGACATCAAGGTGTAATGGAATTACCACTTTATTATTTCATGGATAACTTTATCTTACATATCTTACATCATTAAAACTTTACGAGTGTTGACACTTATGCTATGTGTCTCGTGGTAGAATTCTAGATAAAAGTAATATATGACAAGGATAGTAGCTTGGTATTTGGGGTTTTTAAACTTATGAAGTAGGTTTAAGAAGATCCTTCATATATAACTGGTGGCTAACTTCGTTTGTCCAGTGATAGCTAATCACCCGAACGGGGATGTCAATCCCAATAGATCTATTCATAACATTCGCGCTCACAATCCAGTAACTGACAGTTCATGATAATGGGCTCAACTTGGGTTATCGCTACTTAGGCAACACGTAATCATGATGTAAAACTTATCCACTTGTGTCCAATTATAAAACAGTGCATGTTTCTCACCCCAAAAACTTATAAAACAAATCATGTAAAACGTGGGGCTATGAACTCACCTTGAGTGAGCGTATATCAAGTATATCACAGAAAATGCGTCACGGTAATGATCGAATGCAACCTAATCCAATATAGGTCGTATAAGTACTAATCACTTTGAGTAACTACTACCATGTATAATTCTATATAGCTAATCACCATCTAATTGTTTTAGTGAAATCATATTTATAAAGTGAAATCGTTTATAAATATACCTTTAGTAAAAATGACATAACTTTATCGTTTCAAGTCCGTTTCTCGCGTTTCTTATGTCCATGCTTTCGTATTAAGACGACGTATCAAAATATGACATTTTTGTATTTCATGTCCTCTGGTGAACAGTATTTTTTTACTGTTCACACCAGTTATAAAGTTATTTATTATAGTTTTAGTTATCGTAAAACCCGTAAATGGCGTATCGTATTCGTTATAGCTCCCTTTTTAGCGATTCTTTCGAGTAAGTTCTCGTAATTAAAAGTTCTACTTATTTATGATGTTTTCAAAAAATAAATGTCTCTGATGAACATTAACTTTTTATAAAATTATTTTTATAAAAGTATTAATTATCGTAAACTCGCGAAATTCATAACTCATTCGTTATTGATTAAAAAATTACGATTCTTATCATTTTGGAATCCTAAAAATATGTGTGATCTGTGAAAAATACTAAACATTATATTTTAGAAGTATTTTATAACTTGCTTTTATAAAGTTTATTTTATAAATCCGGTATTAACGTAAAACGTATATTTGTCGTATCTTTTTCGTTATAAGGCGGTTTTTCGAGTTCTTTACATATTTGGAATCATCACGAGGTGTACTATCTTTATAAAACATAATATGGCTATAACCATACACGAACCAAAACAGCCCCTTTGAAATGAATGTGTAAACTTGTTTATATAAGTTGTTTTATATACTTTTTAACCTAGTAAATTACCACAAGTCTTCCACAACTCTTTTTACCCTATGTCATACATATAATAATGTCCATTGTCCATATTTTATCCACATGAGTCCATGACAACAAGATTAACAAGTCATTTACAACACTTTTACTTGTAACTTATTAAGTAAACTTTAAAAACCCTAATTTGTATATACACTTTTTATACTTAAACCAACATGGTATAACACTTATATATCTATTTTAACATGATATTACCAACAACATAACATATGAAAAAGTGTACAAAACCATGATCACAAGTATAAGCTTATTTTACATGATTAAAAGCATCATAATGGTGATTTTGCTATATAAAACTAATATACACATAAAATCATAATTATGAAAAGATGAGGGCTCCTATCATATTAATGATGTTTTCAAAATGTATAAATCTGAGATGAACAGTAACTTTTATAAAATTGTTTTTATAAAAGTATTTTTATACATTTAAGTATATAAACTCGCGTAATTCATAACTCCTTCGTTATAAATTGAAAAATTACGATTCTTATCATTTTGGAATCCTAAAAATATGTGTTATCTGTGAAAAATAATAAACTTTACATTTTAGAAGTATTTTATAACTTGTTTTTATAAAGTCTCTTTTATAACGCGTATAACTCGTAAACTACGTATCTTTTTCGTTATTAATCCGTTTTTCGAGTTTCTTACCTTTTTGGAATCGTCATGAGACGTACTATTTTATAAAAATATAAAATAAATATGTTTTTATGTCGAATTAGATCAGAAAGTTTTGATGTTTTTCTTAAATACATGTTTAAACCTTGTTTTGTAACTTTCAAGTTTAACCATCTTATTACAAGTCCATTTCAACACCATTTATCACATGTATTCCTTCCTAGGGTCCTTAAGTCCATAATTGTCCAAAAATGTCCAAGAAATCACAAGGTTCATTTGTGTACACACTTATTTATCTATGAATTTTCATAAGTATACTTTAATTACTAGTTTATATATGAACTTTTATACATAAACCAAGATTGTACAAGACTTATACTTCCATTATAACATCATATTAGCATCCATATAACATAAATAAAAGTCCATGAAACAATGAGCACAAGTAAAAATCCCTTTTATATGTTTAAAAGTATCCTAATGGTGATTTTGCTACATAGAACATATATACTCATAAAATTATAAATGTAAATTCATAAAGGGTTTTAGATAACCTTATTATGATGTAATATGGTAGACCACAACATTTAAACCCTTGTCTAGATATAAAACCAAAGCTTTCATAACCAAGAAACCCTAATCCAATTTAAAACCATAATCCTTCCTTTTCCTTGGTTTAACACTTGTAAAGGCTTAACCAAGCCTTTAAAACACCTTGAAGTATCTTAGATATAGTTTAAGAATGCTTGTATAAGTGTTAGAAAAATTTGTATGGATTGTTTGTGTAGTTTGGTTTTGAGCCGTGGCTAGGAAGGAGTATATGGGAGAGTTTTGCTTTGTTTTCACCAAGAAAATGTGTTATGTATGTGTTCTTACACTAGTGAAGTCCTTATATATCACTTGACTAGTCAAGGGATGAACATAGAAGTCCAAGAGCCCTAACATGCAATTCATATATGTTTTGCCTGGTTGGGAAGGTTCTGCCCATGACGGTCGTGTGCTTCGTGTGCTTCGTGACGCAATATCAAGGCCACAAGGTCTAAGAGTACCCAATGGTTCTTATTATTTGGTTGACGCTGGGTATTACAATGCAAAGGGATTCTTCCCCGCATAGAGGCAACAATAAACACTAAAAGAGTTTGAGGGTCAGGGCCTGAGATCTACTCAAGAGTACTTCAATATGAAGCATTCTAATGCTAGGAATGTTATTGAAAGATGTTTTGGATTGTTAAAAGGAAGATGGAAGATCCTTGCATCCCCTTCCTTCTTTTCAATTGAGACCTAAGTTAGAATTATTATGGCATGTTGCCTATTGCACAACTTGATTTGAAAGTTCATGAGTCACGATCCGCAAGAGTCCATCCTTGACGATGATGATGATGGCGATGATAAGAATGGTAGATGAACGAGGAAAACGAAGATATGGAATATGTTACCAATATTAGTCCAAGTGATGAGTGGTTGACATTTAGAAATACTATGTCTGAAAATATGTTCAATAGGTGGTCCAATAGATAGATTTACTTTTATTAATGCTCTGTTTTTTTGGATGGTTTAATTTGTAATCTGGATTAATCGTTGTTTATTTAATATTTTTAGTTTTTTTTCAATATGAGTTTGTGCATTGTTACTGTATACACTGTTATGCTGTATTTATGAATTCATTTATTCTACTTTTTTCATCAAATAATATCAACATAGATAGCAATAATGATATGTATTGTTAAAATATTCAGGTAATTATGGCTGCATCTTCATGTGATCGTGGTAGGGGCAAGAACAAACATTTCTGGAAAGAAGAGGAAGTTGAAGTGTTAGTCGATGTTTTGCAAGAACTTGCTAGTGACCCTTTATGGAAGGTAGATTGGTGTATTTCAAAAATAATTGTGTTTATATAATACGGCGTATACAGTTTACTGAATACGACGTATAAGTTATTTGACGGTTTTCTTTCCTAGCAAGTTTATTACAGGATGGACAACCCGAACATTACTATGGAAGAATACATCAGGCTTGAAGAAGAAAAGCTCGTCAGCGTGGTAAGGTGTATAACTGGGAAACTGCTAAGTATGGTAAGATCTGGTATGATGAAGACGTTCACAACCTTAGATCCGTTGAAACCGAATTCCTAGCTATAGTCTTTAATGACGAGTTACCATCTGAAAAAACACTCTCTTGTGAACCCACTGTAATTTCTCTTAACAACAATGAAATTGACTTTAGAGTATCGTTTGACGAATCTGACGATAAAGATTACACGGTAATTTTTTACAAAAACTCGTTTTCTTATAAAATAATTTATGTCAATGATTTGAAAACGGATCAGAAAATGATAATGAAAGAGTCAATATGCCTTCGTTTCCATCACCTGAGCCAAAGGTCAGTTGTTTTGGTGATTTAGACTTCTTTAAAGATTTTTAGAATGAATTTCCAGCCATTGTTTACAATGATGCTCTAACTTCTAAATCAGATCACTTAACTGGACCCACTTTAAAGCCTCAACATATCGATGAATTTTATTTGAAAGATGAAACATCATTGTCCGAATATGATGAAGCTGAACAAAACGTTTTGTACTTTAATGATCTATTTCCTTTCAACATAATCTATCCCGATGATCTAAAGTCGGGTAAGGACAATGATGATAATAAAATCGATATAATACAGTCTTCGAGGGGGGGGGGTAATGTAAATACACAAGGACAGAAGAAATTTCTAGAAGCAAGTCACGATAAAATCAATAAAATTTTCAATGTGGAAAGTTTTATCATGGAATTAAAGGGTAATATCGTAACTTGGAATTATCTTGTTAACGGAATGCTATTAAATCTTATTAAGAATTTGTATGTGCTGTTTGGCATCTCGTTCGACCCTAAACGGTATTATAAGGATGGTTTACACAAGTTTTGTGTACGGAGGCCAAGGTACGTTTTCTTTACTTTGTTTAATTAGGAAATTTGGTCTACAAGAACAGATACGACGTATTAGACAAAAACCTATACGGCATATCTAATGTTTTTAACTTAAGTTGACTAAGTCAACAAAATTGCCCAATACGTCGTATTAGAAAAAAACCGATACGACGTATCGAGTTTGGGTATAAAATCCTAACTGATACGTCGAATTGAGCTTTTTACACACACAACTACTCTCAAACACATTTTTTTACCACAATCAAAATCTTGGAAATTAATTTTCTCTCATAATCGCTTTCATCTCTGTTATAGATATACGGTAACGTGTTCTTCTCCTTACCCTTTGTTTTTATTTTCGAGTTAAATTAGAGTTAGGGTTAGGATTTGGTTTTGAGGATTAGATGTTTTTCCGTAGAACCCTTTGATTAGGTTTCCCCTTACTCTCTTAGAGTTGTAACAAGTATTATTGGTTTGGTGTGATGGGTTAAAATGGGTAGAATTAGAATCTCTTTTTTGCTTTTAAACTGCATAGCAATACGGCGTATCCACTAACATGGATATGGCGTATTGACTCAAAATTACCCAATTTTAAAACATCAATACAACGTATTCAACAAAATGAATATGGCGTATTGATCAAATAAAGATCCTGCGTTTTAAATCATATACGCCTTATTGACTTAAATCTATACGACGTATTGACTAAACAGATCTCCATACGGCGTATCCATTTCTGAATACATCGTATCCTTTCTCAGAATAGAATGTTTAAAATTTATAATCTTCGTACTGATCTCGTTGAATTTGCGGATATGGCTCTTCCATCTAGGGATCAGAGGCATTAGTCTCTTAGGTTTGAGGGATTACAGTATACTGATGCTGATATAGCGGATTTTGAGACGAGGTTAGCTAAGACATACAGGAGAGAGGTACATATGGTTCAAGTTTTTTACTTTGGGGGATTGACAGAGCTGATGGATGAGGGATTGAGAGGTAGGATGCTGATGGAGCACAGGGATGTTCAGGGGCTGAGTGTTTTTACTAGCAGAGCTTAGAGGGGGGGTATTTGAGATTAGAGGCCTGTTGGTGCATGAGCACATTCTGGAGTTCTTTAGTACTTTCAGATTCGGAGAGGGTGTGCTTGATCTAGATACTGTTGGGGCTTTACAATTTTAGTTAGGTGGAGCTAGGCGAAACATGGCCTTGGGATTACATACAACAGAGGAGATGGATACCGCGGCTGAAGTAAGCAAAAACAAGGCCATGTGCTTCTCAAATTTGACCAAGGATTGGTCTAAGTAGGTGCATAAGCTGCTTGAAGGTTTCTAGAAGAGTTCTTGGGTGGTCATTTGCACATGGTAGCAATTTAGAGGGGTTAAAATGGTCATAGAAGCAAACCGGGTCTATTTTGGGTTCGACGGGTTCTTCAAAGGTTTTAACAAGGTACATTGTGTTATAAATGATTAAGGAATGATGAAATAGGTTGTTAAGGTCTGGGATTAAAGTAATTAGCAAAGATTAGCAATTCGTTTGGGTTAAAACGGATTAGAATTGAAGAAATGGGAGTACGGGTTCAACTAGGGCTCGTTTAGGGTTT
Organism: Tanacetum coccineum; assembly: GCA_026074375.1. Lineage (NCBI taxonomy): Eukaryota > Viridiplantae > Streptophyta > Magnoliopsida > Asterales > Asteraceae > Tanacetum > Tanacetum coccineum. The sequence goes on from BQNB010100730.1 coordinate 17,153, forward strand.
TCTTGACTTTCTTGGCTTATATTTTGCATACTCTTGATTAGGAATGATGGAATACAAATCCTAGGGCTTATATAAAGTATTATTAATGAAGTTTGGTCGTTGGTTTAAGTTAAAATGGGTTGAAATTGAGAAAACGGGTCAAAATCACAATTAGGGCATAATTAGGGTTTTCTGGATTCGTTAAGGTTTTCTAAGCTTTGATTTCTTGCACATTGCCAAGTAAATGATAGATGATGATTTGTAAACTTATTTTATGAGTTTACAATGGCCCTTGGTTGGTTATTTGGGATTAGAATGGTTTAAAACGAGTAAATGGGTTAAATGAACCAATTAGGTACATTTAGGGTTTCTAGGATATGTTTTACGTACAAGTGAAGTAGAATGATGAAGTAATGATGAAATAATGATTGAATAGGATTGATATGATTGTAAAATAAGTTATTACAACTTAATTGAGTGTTGGTTTGGGTTTACAATGGATAAAAGCCAAGAAACAGGTCATGGTTTAGAAACTAGCTCGGTTTTAGGGTTTAGGGTTTTGAATTAGGGTTTTGAGTGTAAAAAGATGTATGAAAGCTTATGTATGGAATAATTAGGGTTTACACATTGTATATTGAGTGTAGTAGCTTGTGCATTCACTTTAGGGATTAACCCTTCCATGAGATTAGGGTTTGGAGGTATATGATAACAGTTTAGAGCCCGTTTTGATATAACGTTACGAATGGTACATTATAGGAATAATGTACTTTGTAATAAGGATATGATGATATTGACTTGACATATTGTGATGTTTGCTTGACATATATGAAGACAAGATGGTCATAGATAGGTTGCGTGAGCTCGTCTACTTTAGTTATGACATACTGAGATATATAAGTAGTGTAATAAAGCGAAAAATTTCCCCGTACAATTGTGATAATAGTAAAATAGGTTTTTGAATTTGATGAAAATTCTTGAGTTGTTATAGCTATCAAACTTGCTCACCAAAAGAGTTACGTCGATGTGAGGCGTAAGCCTTTAGAATTTCAATATTGGCGACCGAGTTATGCTTAAGGTTTCGCCTTGGAAAGGAGTAGTATGCTTTGGCAAACGGGGGAAGTTAAAACCTAGATATGTTGGACCTTTCAAAGTGTTGGCGAAGGTTGGATCCATTACTTACAAGCTTGAGTTTCCTCAAGAGTTGAGCAGGGTTGATCATACGTTTCATGTATCCAACTTGAAGAAGTGATATGCCGACAAACCATTAGCTGTTCCGTTGGATGAACTCCATATTGATACCAAGCTTCATTTTATCAAGGAACCCGTAGAAATCATGGATCGAGAAGTCAAACGGTTAAAGCAAAGCCGTATGCTAATTGTCAAGGTTTTATGGGACTCTAGGAGGGGTCTTGAGTTCACATGGGAACGTGAAGACCAATTTCGGAAGAAGTATCCACACCTCTTCACAAAAACTGCACCGTCGTCAAGTGCCGCGTCTTAAGCCTTGAGGACAAGGCTCATTTAACGGGGGAAGACTATAACACCCTGTGTTTTCAGGTCATTTTAGGACGTTATTTATTTCACTAATTATTTTTAGTCTCGTACGCGTTTGCTTTTAATTCTAATTGTTAAGTTAAATCGTGTAAACTAAAAATTATCATTCAACGTAAACGGGCATCAAACAATTAAAAGTTTACATCAAGCAAGTGTTAGGTAATTATTTAGAGGATAATTATTAACTTTGCACATTTTACTTTTATTGGTTACGTAAAGTGTTTACGTTTCACGATAAAATACATTTAGGCATTCACGGAACCACCAAAACTTTTCTACGCTTAAACAAATACCCAATACTAAAAGTTTTAATAAAACTTCACCCATGTTACCATGTAGCCAAATTCTACATAAAAATAACCAACAAGAAAACAAATGCAACAAGTATTTACTTCTACACTTAAACTACACTTTAAAACTACAAAGTAATACAAGATTTTTACCTCAAAATATCTATGACTTTCCTAGCCCCTCCCACCCCAAAAATTCAGACCAAGTATAGTCCATAAGGGACATTGGGCACTCATTTTACTAACTAAAGTCTTGTACAAACCTTAGGTTTAATGTGATTAGACCATGACTAGCAAACTTGCTCATTTTTCTTCCCTAATTCACTCCCCAGGTTTTCTTATGGTCTTGGTCTTCAAACAATGTATGCAACTAGCTCTTGTAGTATAAATACAAGTCTAACTAGTAAGATATCACACACACACTCATTTCTTAAGTAAAAATTTCACAAACACTTTGTTGTCTCTCCTTCCCTACCCTTGGCATACCATCAACACCAATACACAATCCATACAATTTTTTCTACCAAGTATTCAAGTAATCTAACATCACATCTAAGGTATTATAATGTGTATTTAAGGCCTGGTTTAGCATTTACAAGGGTTTAATCAAGAAGGTTTAAGATTAGGGTTTCTTAGAAAGTTAGGGTTTTATAGTCTTGGAATCTTGGGTTTTGATTCTACACTAGGGTTTAGATCTTGTTACTCTTCATCGTACTTCATTATAATGTCATCTAAAAACCCTACACTCTTTACATTTATGATTTTATGTGTATATAATATTTTTATAGTAAATCACCATTTAGGAAACATATTAACATGTAAAATGGATTTTTACACTTGATCATGGTTTGATATACTTTGTCATATGCTATATTGATGTCAAAAACATGTTAGAATGGAAGTATAAACATTATACAAGTTATGGTTAATTTATAAAAAGTATATATAAATTAATGGTTAAAGGTTTATTTATTGAAGTTTATAAATAAATAAAAGTGAGGACTTGGTATTCATGGACAAATGATGGTCTAAAGGACCTAAAGTATATGAAACTTGTGATATAATGTGTTGTAGAGGACTTGTAGCAATTTATCTAAGCTAAGAACTTATAAAAACAAGTTTTATACACATTTTAACCAAATGATCCAAACCTACTGTTTTAATTACGAAAATAAAGTATTTATTTTATATTTTTGTATAATACTCCATGTTACAAGTATCATAGGCATATAAAGAACTCGAAAAAGTGAGATATAATGAAGAAGTTATGCTATTTGCATGTTTATGGTAATTAAATATATAAAAAGTATTTTTATAAAAATGAGTTACTGTTCACATCAGATACTTTTTGGAAAAAGAATCACTAAAATCGGAGTTAAAACGAATAAAATCGGAGTTAAAACAATTATGAACAGTAAAAACTACTGTTTATCAGTGGACTAAAAATATTAAAATGTAATATTTTGTTATATCTCCTTAATACGAGACCGTGGACATAAAGAACGTACAAAACGGAGTTAAAACGCGGAAGATACGCACTATTTAATACTTGTGCACTATTTTCTGACATCAATAGTGTTGGTTCCTTTTTAATAAAAAAATTTGCGAAACATTTTAGAATCACTTATATAATATTTATACATTTAAACTTTATAAATATTATTTTACAAAGGCGATTGAACTATTTATGCGATTATACGAGTACACATACATGGTTATTATTTATAAAATGCGATTTAAATATTTTTTCACAAATACAGTTAGATGGTGATGTAGCTATATAGAATTATATATGGTCTTAGTTATTCAAAATACTTAGTACTCATACGACCTATAATTAATTAGGTTGCATTCGAACGTTTACGTGACACATTTTCATTCTGTGATTTACATTTTTGATTCATTCACTCAAGGTGAGTTTATAGCCCCTCTTTTACTTGTTTTACATTTACTTTACAAATCTTAAGGGAGAATACATGCTTGTTACAACTTGTTTACATATTCATTTATAATCTCTTTTACATACTTGATTGCATACTTGATTTCGTAACTTGGTTACACACTTGTTTACATACACATTAACAAAACTGTTTACATACTCATTGCAAACTCGTTACAAATATGTTATACACTCATTATCATATCTCACGGTGAGATACAATACTCATTTTCACATATGGACGCAACAACTATTACTTTCATTCTAATGATTACGGATTAGCTTAAGTTGCATGAACTGTAAATTACTCGGAGGGTAAACGCGAATGTTATAAGATAGATCTATTCGGGATTGACAATCCCCGTTCGGGTGATTAGCTATCACTGGAAATGAACGTTATACCATGTTGGAGCACGATTGGATTGGTGTCTACAAGGCCAACAACTACATACTCATGAACTCTTACTGTGCCTTGAATAAACTGACATACATATAAGTCTACGTTGCAGTTTCATAAACTTAGGGGTGCAATCCTAATCACACATGGTGACTGTTGTATTGGATACAATGGTCATGCATACTTTATAAACGCTTTGTTCCAACTATACTCAACTTTTTATGACTATCGTATAGGATCCAATAGTCATACAGATCTTTGATTTCAACATTCATGCATACTTTTTGGTGACAATTATAACGATTGAAATGGTCATATACTCCTTATAAATCTTTGATCCGACATTTCCATTTACAAAAATCTATGAACTCGCCAACTTTATGTTGACACTTTTAAGCATGTTTTTCTCAGGTGAATTAGATGCTTGACATACATGATGTGCATTAGAGTCTAGACTATACAAGATTACATACATGGGTTTCTACAAACAAATCTCATTGTATTACATTTAAGATTTTCATTGTGTTGCAAATATGGGACAAGTGTTATAACAAGTTCAATTTCAATTAAATCAACGAGATTACTTTTCAAATGACTCATTTAGAGTTCGTTCTCTCATAGCTTGTGCAATGTACTTATGAAGTAACACTCCTGAACACTATTCTGTTAGGACCCAATTTGGGGGTGTTACACTTAAGGCTGCACGTGATTGTCAAAAAAGTTATGTGGATAAGAAGAGGAAGCCTCTAGAGTTTAGTATACGTGACTATGTCTTGCTCAAAGTGTCGCCTTGGAAAGGTGTTATACGCTTTGAAAAGAAGGGGAAATTAGCACCTAGATTTGTTGGACATTTTGAGATCATTGAGAAGGTAGGCCCGGTGGCCTATCAGTTAGATTTACCTGAGGAATTGAACGGTGTTCATGACACGTTCCATGTGTCGAACCTTAAGAAGTGTTTAGCTAATCTAACACTGCAAGTGCCCTTGGATGAGATCCAAGTAGATGCTAAGTTGAATTTTGTGGAAGAGCCTGTGGAAATCTTGGAAAGAGAGATTAAGAAGTTGAAGAGGAGTAGAATTGCCATAGTCAAGGTTCGGTGGAATTTGAAATGTTGACCTGAATTCACGTGGGAACGTGAAGATCAGATGAAACTTAAGTACCCGCATTTGTTTAGTGATGTCGAGTAGTTCAATTTCGAGGATGAATTCTTTTAAAGGGGTGGAATGTGACCCCTGCCCGTTTTTGTGTTTTGAATATTCTAATTTAGTCCTTCGACTATTTGATGTTTGTCAGTTTATTTAGAATATTGTACCGTGTTGATGGTGGTGAACTTATGAGATTAAGGATAATTATGGTTATATGGTGTATAATAATCCCCTTTAAAGGTTATTATTGGGTTATTTATATTTCGGGTGGTTGACCCGTAAAATTTGAGAAAATACCGAAAAACGAGTCCTGACATGTCCGTTAATGTCTAAAACAGGTTTTGGGAGGTCTAATATGAAAATATGTCAAGTAAATACTCTAAGTTATTGGAAAAGTATTTTTAAAGTGAATAAAAATGCTAAGTAACTTTGGAGGATAATTTACGGTTGAGTTTTACGAGTTTTTAAGTGATCCCGACACGAAAACGAATACACCCGGGGGCATAGGATGCCTTGACCGGTTATAGATAAGCATGGGGGACAAGATGGCACGTTTTTAGCTCTTGTTTCCACCTATGGTACATTTATATTTTGTATCTTTCATAACATGCTCATTTCATTTCTTGTTTTCCAAAAAATAAAACATAAACTCTTGTGTGTGCTCTCACTCTTGCGTCCGAAATAACACACACACACACACACACTTATTATTTTTGAAAATTGATCAAAAACATGAAGAGTCTTGGAGTTTTGGCTTGATTCTAGTACACGGGTTAGCATTTAAACAACGTTTGAGTTCTCCGGTTCGCGTCAAAATTTATTTTGAAGACCATTTTTGTAAGTCTTTTAAATTTAAATTTTACTTGTCCTTTTGGGTTGTTAGTGATGCATAGATGTTAGTTGTACGGCCTGATCGTTTAAAATCGAAAGCGAAAGTTTAAAAAGGGTTGCTTAGGGTGCGTTTGGGGTTCTCGAACTAAAGAAAGGAACAAAGGGGTTTTGTTAGTTTTAATATTGTGGTCGTGATGGTTGAAAAACATATATTTGCTAAGTAGCTTATTTTGAATATGACTTATTTAGGCTTATTTTTAAGCTCGTATGAGCTTATTTTGGGCTTATATGCTCACGGTTGGAAATGGAAACACAAGGAAAGTGTTTTTTGTTATTATTCTAGTATGTCGTAATTTTGTAGAGTATTATTATAGCTTATGGTGTTACCAAATATGATACGTAGCTTATTAGCCTTTCTTTAAGCTTAATAATTAGATTTTGGAGCTTATGGGCTCACGACCCAATAAGCAATCAATAAGCCGTGGCTTATTGGATGGCTTATTGTGGTCCGGATTACTTATTTACTTATTGATTTGGGCTTATATACACTACTGGGCCTTGGTTTTGGGTTTAGAATGTATTTTGGATATGTAAAAACTATAATGGACCCTTGTTGGGCCTTAAAGTCCAATAAGAGTTAACTAGTCGTTTTGGGAATTTTAACGAACTTTTGGGAAGTGAAATATACTTGTGATGTTATATTGAAAGTCGTTTCGAGAAAGTATTTTGGAAAACATCGTGAAAGGTGATTTTTGGAATTTGGTCGGAAAGTGTCGAAATGTTGGAAATTGTTTGAAAATAAGGTTTAAAAACCTTGGGAAATGTCGTATAAACGTACGGGTCATGCCGAAATTTCGTAAAAAGTCTATACTTAGAATTTTTACCTGAAACGTGATTTTCATTTTTAATAATAAAATATTATTATTTTATTATTTTAATAAGTCGACTAAAAGACGAAAAATATAATTTTTCTCGAAACTTTTCTAAAATGTTTAGCGAACATAAACGTTTCATTACATAGAGTATAAGTGATATATTTATGGTAACTAAGTGTACCTAATGGACTTATCGAGATATATTTATAATTATTTATTATAAATATTTACTTATGTTACTTATCTATTTTGCTAAATAGTATAAGTATAAGTATATTGTACTAAGATATGGATTTTGATGTGGTATTTATGGAGTTAAGTAGTCAACCATCACACCACTAAAACATTTAAGATAACCATAAAACAAGCATCTAATCTCTATGCATCATACCTAGAAAACTGTTTTTAGAAATGAATGATTAAAATGGGACATTAACTGGACTAGGTCGTGTGCGGACGTCGTTGCATTTGCTT
>BQNB010100731.1:0-24636 GCA_026074375.1 Tanacetum coccineum
TCGGAAAAAACTCAGATTTTTAAAACGAGAATGTGTTTTTGATGTTATGAAAAAACAGAACCAGAGATTGTGATGATATTTGACCAACAAAACTGATTTTTCGGTTATAACTGCATAGCAGTTAGTTTAACTGCCAAATCAGTTAAACAAAAGGGGCCAAAAAAACAAGTCCATATCCAGGAATTTTATTTCCAAGTGCATTTTTTAACATAACACTTTATACCAAATCCATCCAGGGGCGCTGCCCCTTGGACCTTGCCAGGGGCGCTGCCTCTTGGACCCTGCTACCAGGGGCGCTGCCCCCGGACCCTCGTCATACGGGGATTCGCCCCGAATGATAATCATAATAACGTCATACAAGTGTGCACTCCGCACAACCCCGACTTGTTGAACATTTATCATGATTACACATTGGTCAACCAAGTCAATCCATTACACTTAAATCATATTGGTGACGCAAAATCACCAACAGAAATTATGTGGTATGTTGTAGATGTTCATGTTTTGATATGGTGATCAGCTTGTTCTTTTTGTTCATACTGTATTATTCAGTTGTTAATATCTACAGATTATCAACTTTAGTCTTTTATAATTCAAACTATATGTTCGGCATGCGTTTCTGGTTCATCGTCTTTTGTTTTTCATAGTGCACCATCTTAACATAATTTGTTGTTTTTCAGTATGCATAACAATTTATAATTTAAATTAAACATCAAAGCACGTAATAGCAGAAGCGATAACAAATCATATAATTAACATGCATATAATTAACCGGGTCGGGTTACATACCTTTGGATTCTCGCGAGCACAAGAATCGTTCTTGTTTTCTTTGTTCTTGATCTAACCCTAATTAGGGTTTATGCGGATCTATTGATTAACCCCTTACCAAGTTTTGTTAATCGATCCAAGATTTAATCTATAGTGAGATTAAACCACGTTCTTGTACACACGTTTTAGAAACAAGTTAACCAAAAGACTAGTTTGAAAACAAGAAAACGTTTCTAGGTTTAAATTCGATCGAACAAAAAAATCCCTTGGGATTGATTTTGGCCGATCGAACAAAAAGGGAGAACAAAGAAAAATTTAGGGATCTTTTGTGTGTACAAAACTTATGTTCTTTGATCCCTTAATTCCTTTGTTTATATATGCTAACTAAACTTAGAGCCCAAGTCAAGTTCTATTAGGAAAAGGAAACAAAATCTTTTCTTTTCCCCTCTTGCCTATATGCGGCCGAATACCCCTATTCCGGAACCTTCTCGACTTCCTTTTACAAAGTTAGTCCTTCCCTTTATTCGTTAGTCATTTACCGTTAAATACTTAACGACCGTTAAACGTTTTCGTGTATTTAATAAATATATTACATTTAATATAATTATTAATTCGTTAACTCTTTACGTATTGTGTGCAATCCCGTGGTCTCGAGTTCGATCCTAACACACAACTATTAATTTATCGTCCATAAACTAACAAAGGTCCTCGTGATTAATACTTTTTGGTGCCTATAACTGCTTATTTGCTTATTGGATCTGATTGATTATGGGAAGTAGCCGATCTAAGGAGGATGAGGTCCAGAGGATCTCCACGTCTGTGTTTGTCACTAATTTCACTGAAGTGTTTTCCGCGAAGGATTTGTGGAATACTTGCAAACAGTATGGTCAGGTTGTTGATGCCTATATCCCTAATAAAAGATCGAAAGCATGTAAAAGATTTGGTTTTGTACGTTTTGTTAAGGTATATGATACGGAGCGCTTGGTCAACAATCTGTGTACGGTATGGGTTGGACGTCACAAACTTCATGCAAATATTCCTAGATTTCAAAGAGAGCCTTTGAACAAACATAGTAATCTTCATAATAATTTTGGAGAGAAAAGGGGCAGTTCAGGCGCTGGGAATAACAAAAATAGGGGGTTGTCAAACCCTAAAGGTTTCATGGTTTTTGATCAGGTACGTAAAGCTAACGGGAATTTTGATCGTCATCCATCTTATGTGGGTGTTGTTAAGCAAAAGATGATGTCCCAACAAACTAGAGATGACGATAACAAACCTTCTATTGTACTTGACGATTCTTGTATTTTTCAGTGTGATTATTCGTTGTCTTTAAAGGGAAAAGTTTTGGATTTTGGTTCATTATCAAATTTGAAGATGATCTTGACTAAGGAGGGTTTCAAAAATTTTAATCTCAAGTATTTAGGAGGATTTTGGGTTCTTATTGAATTTTGTTCTAAGCAGGCGTTGGAAAATTTTAAATCCCATGTTGGAGTTGGCTCGTGGTTCTCTTCTTTAGAGTATGCATCCAACACATTTTTGATAGATGAAAGGGTTGTGTGGGTGGAGAAACTTACTAGCTAATTTGAAGTCCTAATTCCAATGCATGTATCAGTAACACATTTCCTCTAGGTAAAGCCTTTAGTGAAAGAGATCAGCTAAGTTACTCACTCTTGTGAACTTTTAATATTTTGATTCTCACACCACCCCTCGCTTGTTCTCAGAAACAAGTGATATCTCCGTAGAAAATGTCACATCGGCAGCCTTCATTATTCTAGAATCCTTTGGCGGATATGATATTGCAGCTGAATTGTCACAATACATATTAAATATGCTCTTTTATTGAGGCATCACTTCCAGATCTCAACAAATTTAACTAATCCACAACAGCCATCCATGCCGCTATTCATGAAGCAGCCAAGCTAATTTGTCTATGTCAGCATGTGTTTGCAGACATAATACAACAAAAAACCAAATGTATAAAAATAGGCAATCGCAATTCGATGTCTAGCTTCTTGCTCTTCCAGTCTACTGGCTCCTCCATTGACGACAAAGCGACATAACCCGTCTGAGACTTCGTACATACCTTATCACATTGCCACAGGACACAAATAGAACCCTATAACATTAAGTTCTGTAACTGGTTTTTCCCTCCATACACTAAAAACATTATCTCTCGTATTCCTAAGATATTCAAAAAAAAAAAATGAAATATGTTTAACAAGCAACCCGTGGAGCTTCCTCCTGGATTCTGTTGATATCCTGACTAACCAAGTTTTGATGCAACACGCCACATCTTTCCATTGTCTGCATCTAAACAACATACAAGAAAAGATCCTACAGCCGAAGCATAAGCTACTATCTACTCATAACGCTCACTTCTCACTCAGGTATAGTTGAAAGCACATATTTGGCAAGTAATCATCTCATTACTTAATTCATTGTTTGGCCCTTTCCATTTTGGTCTAAATAACGCTTTACGGTTAATTACCTTTTTCGTAGAGTTATGCATATTGACATTTTACTTCAATATTTTGTCAATGAAGCACTTTGACTAAAGTCCCAATTACCCTTAAATCCTATCTCTATAGATTTTTATATTCTCTAGAAAGAGAGTAAGAGCAGCTGTCTCCTAAATCCTTCATAGAAGCGCAACACTTTCCACGATAATGCGCTTAACTTGCGCTAACAAGTATTGGAATGTTGTATTTTCCCATGATTAATATGATCCATTCAACATATAGGATCAAGAATACTACATTAAACCCACCTAGCCTTGTGATATATACAAAGCAGAACTTACATCGCGGCTCATCACACAAATTATGAGTAAATCCAAACTTCTTTATTTTCCTCATCAAATCTGTTTTACTTCCAATTGACGTGAATGCTCTGCTATAAACCATACACAGATCTTTGAATTTCTGCATACACGGTCTGGATATCTTAGGATTAACATACCCTTCAGGTTGCTACTCCATATCACAGATGTGTCTACTCATCTAAGCGACCATATCAGATCAAGCGGCAGGTTACTTTACAACATCCATTTGTCTCAAATATTCACATATCATAGTCTCTACGCTGGCATATAAGCTATGAAATCCTAATAGCTCACACTTGTCTGCTATAGAGAGAAAATGTCTCCTCGTACGATACATTCCTCACGGCGGTTTTGGCGTATGGGCCTTTTCTACCGCAGCAGCTGTTCATAGGTGTGCGTACTTGACACCATCCATGTCGTCTTCTTCTTGAATAGCCACTTATCTCTTCACTATTTTAGCATTGGGAGGAGGGGCTACTTCTCGATCCTCAGATTCTCATTAACTTTCATGAGTTACGCGAGCTCTTCCTCATCCATTGACACCTGTCTGACATATTACTTATCAAGGGTCAAGCATGGCAGCTTTATAATTTTCAAGTTCTCCAAATCCCCTACTACATCATACTTCAACCGCCATGTTTAGACATAGACGTTTTGGAGTGCGATAGGTGTGTCCTTTCTACCACGGACAGGAATTAATTCACCGTATAGAGGCACCCATCGACTTAAGAAAGACGCTTCAGGTTCTACTGGAATTCGCTAGTATTTCAGAAGTAATGTAATCCATAGATCATTCTTCCAGATCATCAATCTCTCTCACTGCACATTCCTTGAGACTATGAGATCCTCATTCAAGAATAATCTCCATACCTAACAACCAATAACTTTGTTTCTTCAGGTGGAAAATAAAAGTAGTAACCCATAGTCTCCTAGGGTAATCCTACAAACGATAGCACTTACCAGACACTCTCTTTTGAGTTTTTATCAGCTGATTCACGTTTCCACATATACCAATATACGCCTCGCAGACCCCAGACCTTTAAATTAAGACAAATTTAGGTGACCTGCCATGCCATATTTCATATGGTGCCATTATCACCATTCTTTGCTGGGCACCCCAATTTAGAATACGAACCCGCAGATTCTAAGGCCTAATCACAAAAGGTATAATGGTAGAGTTTGTAACGATAAAACAAGACATCGTACCATATCTAATATGTGACGATTTCCTTTCAGATACATCCATTTTTGACAGTGTAGTCATATGGAGAAGTAGATGCTTTACTATTCCATTCTAACCTAATATTCATTAAACTCTTGGCTTAACTTTTTCACACAACCTCTATCAGATCGAAGAGCTTGACAATCCTTCTATCCTAATTGCAATTCTAAACTACTATGTCGTGCCTGATTTAATTACCTTAACTGGTTTTCCAAATACCTCATGCTTTTATGTTTTAAGCCAGTAAACATAACCGATAACGACTGAAATCATCAGATCACAGGATTAAGAAGTAGCTAGCAACATGGACGACCATCTTCCTTGCCAAACATGTCTAAGTGGCTCATACACATCTGTCATGTATTAAACCAAGTAGATTCTCAGAATACCCCCCGTCTCTTCAATGCATTATTAAAAGTTTTTTTTCTTTGTGTCATCTTCCCAGAAAATAACAAATTCTCATTTATCATATACATATGCATACATCATTGCGATACTTTTCGCAAAATTTTCTCACGTTGAAGAGCTTTTGCATGTCGAGCCTTGCCCAATATGGGCAAGTCTACAGTGCCAAAAGATAAGAAGAACTTTTAAGTCTAACTCTCTTCTTATTATCCTTAAAAACAAATAGAATTATTATTATACATGGAAATCACTCAATCCCATGTAGACACAATTCAAACACACCATTCACAATATATGCACTAAAATAGAAAATACCATTCTGAAGAAACAGACAAATTCCATTACTATAACAGTGTTGATACCAAAATCCAAGATCCAATCAAACGAGAAAAGGAAACAACACCTCTAAGATATAGAAGGTGCAACATGACAATTGTTATTAATGACAGACCTAAACCAAGACATGGTCAAAACTAAATTTAAGATCACTCATATGGCTTTTTGTCAACAGCGTGCTTGTGCTACATCCCACATGCAGGTATTAGCTCTCCATAAGGATAGCTTCCTTTCCACCTAAATCCCTGCAACAGCGTATTACAAATATGAATACCGCATCCAGTATCATATACCCAGAATCATTAATTGTGATGTTAAGATTAGCATAATTCAATACATAAATAAGCTTATACCTGAACATAGTTGCAGCAAACCATGCTCGCTCCTTCATGTTCTTATCACTTGTGCGCAACATCTTCAGTAAAGAGGGCAGTTTTCCTCCTTCCATTGACCGAACAACGTATCAGCGTAGTGTGACATAGCTTGACCTTCTTTAGATTTTGCCTTCTTTCTAAGTCAGTGGTTTTGCTTAGGTTGTTTGGATTGATAAGCCACCTAACTTGCTTATTCTTATCAGACTTTTGTCATAGCTTTACCTTTTGTTCGCTGCGGTTTTGCTTAATTCACTCTAACCCTTTTGAATAAGCAAGTTCGCCGCGAGGTGAGTAGGGTGCCATTGTCTTTTAAACCCTTTTGATTAGTCAATGCGACATCAATGCGTGTAGATCACCTCACTAGTCTCCCACGCATGCATATTCTGCAAGTTTCTAACAAAATCACCAAAATCCTTGTTAAGGGACCTGTTAATTAAGTTAATCGCCATATCATTGTCATAGGGTTTCCCAAGAGCTTGTAGTTGGTCCATGTAACCTTTCATTTCCAACACAGTCAGCACTTCACGGATTTTTCACTGAGAGCCTTGTTTGCACAGCTCGTGGCAGGTTAAATCACTAAATCGTAGATCTCTACAGCTTTAGCTTTTCAAACATTCTTCAGATTTCATCAAGCATGGCTCTGCGGAAAATATAATTCAAACTAAAGCCTTTGAAAGCAATGACATTCTTCCAAGCATTAACAAGCCACATCAGAATGTATCTTGTATTCAGCTTTCCATGCGCCTTTTAACATTCTCAGCAGCATCCCTCAGAGGGGGTTCTTCAGGGCAAGGCTTAAACAAATAGTCATCAAGTGTACCAACGCAGCACTCTCAAACAATTCTTAGTGAACGTACCTAATCAATGAAATTGTCGCCAGTCAGGTCTTCTCGAGTTCTAAGAAAGTCTTCCGAACGCAGAACTTAAAGTGTTTGTTGATTTATCGGGTCTGTGCCATTTCTATAGAAAATTTAATTAATTATATTTTCGATAATACATTTTCAAGAAAATAAAATACCCAGACAATATTCATAAAAACCATAGAATTTATGTTGAAAACCATTGAAAGATCCAAGGGTGACACGAAACGTGTAATGAGATAGGTAATGGAAGATAGAAACCCATATTGACATACTACACCCATCACATCAGATTGACATCGTGCTAGTAATAATTTATTCGACATCAGTGTAAACTGTCGAACAATTAATTACAAAACAATTTTCAATGTACTAGATCTTTATAGGGAATTACATTGCCAAAAACTAGTGTTGCACTGTAAACATGTCATCTCATCATCATCTAATGCCTTAAGTTTCTAGTTACTCAACTAAAAAAACCTCAATAAGTCATCCTAATCTAAGCGAACGTCAAACTCTTGCCATGTGAGGTCTTACTCAATCATGAAAGGTTTTCTGATCCATTACAATCAAAGTCCAAGTTCTCACATGACATAAAATTGCAACTTTAAAGCTTGTTTATCAATTAGATTGGGTAGATCTTGTCGCATTCGACTACAAAGTTTAACGGATACCGATATTATGATGTGTCTGAATCAAAATTATACGATATAGAGAACATGCATACAAACTCCATAGCATATGTTTAATAAAAAAAACATATTAACTTTTAGGCAAGATTCAAATACACAAATTTTGGTTGAAGGCATTGGAGAACTAACCAATTACAAAGAAGTACCCACAATTAACAACGTCTACAACGTACTTTTCATAAGTCTTTCGAACTTAGTGTTTTCGGATGTGAATTGAGGCAAAAATCAAACAAACAATAAATCTCATTTATTAAAAAAACTAAAGCAAAGTAACAAATAGGATAGGTGATATTCAAAGGAGAAGACTTCATCAAAAGAAGTGAGAGCGTATCTGGTAGTATAGTTTGGGAATCGTGTAGGACTCCAGCGCTTAAAAGATAATTTATGTACATTTTAACATAGTCCGTAGGTAACCATCCAATTTGACGCACAAGCAAGCCCTAAAAATTCGTTCAGCCTCTGAAGCATAACGCTAATTACCTCCTTCTTTAGTCTGGTCAAGTATACCAGCGACGAGGTTACAACTTCCCACAAGACATTACTTTTCAAATTGGATGATCCTTTCTAACAATAGATAACTAAAATTACCAATCAACCTAACTATTGTAAATTAACTCTTCAAAAACAATTCATAATTTTTCATTATAGTCATTTATCCAAAAATAAAAAAATTATTTTTCTATTCAAACAATTATCCTTTTTTTGTTTGCCAAACAAATTCGGCATCAATCATAAAAACCAAAAAACAAGTAATTTTTATAAAAAAAAACAACGATAGCGAACAAAGCGGCTAAACACTTAATAACAAGATTCTATATGCGTTAAATTAAAAACATGTAGCCACATCATTCTTTTTATACGATAATCCCTTAATAACATAAAAGTCTAAATTTTATTACTGCATATATATTAATCATGGCTCTTAACTTTTTCAAACAACAAACATGACCCCATGCATCGCGAGTTACCGATTGCGTAAACGCCATAATTAAAATATACCACATATAAATAGCACAAAACATTAATTTTACATAATATATGAGGTCTTCCCCAATCTTCAAGCATTGTCGTTAACTAAATCTAATCGGCATACATTAAACAATACACTTAACAATATACTCACATATATCCCTATGACACCATGAAAACATGCATGTTCGTTATGGGATACAACAAAACTATGCACTAACCATTAATTAAAGGAACGTCATGGATCGTAATCATAAACATAGACATAACAATTAAATCACTGCAATAAACTTTTAAAATCTAACATGTAAACTAGGGTTTCAAAAAAAATTTCATAAAAAAAAATCGACCAACTTGGTCGATTTAGGGTAAACCCCTAATTTTTATAAACCCTAAACACATGTAATTAACAACAATACAATATTTGTTATAGATTTTAGGTTTCGGTAATTATTAACATGTTAAAACGGCTCTGATACCACTGTTGATTTTCAGCATGCATAACAATTATAATCAAATAAAACATCAAGCACGTAATACGAAGCGATAACAAATCATATAATTAACATGCAATAATAAACCTGGGGTTCGGGTTACATACCTTTGGATTCCCCGCGAGCACAAGGAATCGTTCTTGTTTTCTTTGTTCGTTCTGATCTAACCCTAATTAGGGTTTAATTGGATCTATTGATTAATCTCCCTTACACAAGTTTTTGTTAAACGCGCACTCCAAGATTTAATCTTATATGAGATAAAACCACGGTGTTTGTACACGACTTTTAGACAATTAACCAAAAGACTAGTTAGAAAACAAGAAAACGTTTCTAGGATTAAAGTCGATCGAACAAGAATCCCTTGGGGATGATTTTGGCCGATCGATCAACAAGGGAGAACAACGAAAAATTTAGAGATCTTTTGTGTGTACAAAACTTATATCTATTGATCCCTTAATTTCTTTGTTTATAATAAGGCTAACCAAACTTAGAGCCCAAGTTGAAGTCTCTATCTTGAAAATGTAAATAAAATTTTTTTTTCCCCTCTGCTATACCTCGGCCTACATAACTCACCCTCATTGGGGTTTCCGAACCTTCTCGACTCCTTTTACAAAGTTAGTCCTTCCCATTATTCGTAGTCATTATACTGTTAAAATACTTAACGACCGTTAAACGTTTTCGTGTCTATTTTAATAAATATATTACATTTTAATATAATTCTTAATTCGTTAAACATCTTCTCACGTATGTGTGCAATCGCTATGGTCTCGAGTTCGATTCCTAACAACAAATCGACTACAAATATTATCGTCCTTAAACTAACAAAATACCTAGATAGTCTAAAGTTAATACCTTCAAGAATTGATATGTCCTAATGTTACATTTGCTAGAAGCCCGATGTGGGATTGTCAGTACAGTTATGAAATCCTTCTTGATGTTGATCGACAATATTGATAAGTGGCTCTTACAATGTTCCACGGGTCGAAACGTGGAGTTGTGGAGTAAGGAGTAAAGTTTGAGGCTGTGAACAAGAAGTACTAACTCATGGATACTAAAGAAATTCTAAGAACCAGTTACCATAGACGACCGATGACCTAAGTTGTTGCCGGAGTCAGCTGACTTCGTGCGCACCATCATAATAACATAAGTGGGTTTCAAGATGCAGGAGTACTACCTTATAAGAAACTTAAAAGGTGGGGTTTTGCGACTCGAATACAAGTGTTATCCTGGAAACACCGCTAATTAAAAATCATTGTGTGTATCTATGTAGTAATACGTATGTTGATGTCATTTCCATGTGCACAAATGCAAATGCCCAACTCAACCTCAAATTTCAATCTTACAAAAAGGAGGAGCCTTACGGCAGGACCGGATCAATGAGTAGGACCGGTCAAATGTATTTTGAGTAAGATTGTTTTATTACTGGATTTATTGAACAATTGTTCCCCCGTCACCCACCACACTCAACAAACAAGTCAACGACAGGTTATGTTAAGTACACACCAGACCAAATGAGCATCCATGCGAAGCTATAGTGATGTTTGTAAATGAGTGGGTGGTTGCACAGCTGTGGATGTGAAGTCATACTTTTAATATGACGCCTACGATACAATGGAACCTTTTTACGTACAAATATAGTAATAATAATCTGCTAACACCATTTTGTTTTGAAATTTATGTCGGTAGCAAAATCTAAACAACTGACAAAAGTTACAATTGAAACCTCACAACGTGCTTGAACCACTTCTTCAATCATAAGCGCTTTGAACTTGAACAAACTAATTTGAGGACTTGAACCATTTACTTGAACTCTCAACTCTAGGGCGCTTATAACTTGTTCCATAATCTTTTATTTTTTTTTGAAACTACATTAATAAAATTAACGAACCTACACCAAAGAAAAAGCGCAAGAATAAATCATTAAGAAATTTAAACCTATTTATATACTGTGTCCCTATAGCTATTTTTCCTCCAGGAAACGAGTGGAAATACTTAAGCATCATCCCTAGTCGAGACCTCATTACACAAAATGGAAATTGTCTCTAAACTCATAAGTACCAACACTCGCACCCCACGATCGTCTATCATACACAGACCACACCAAACTACATACAACGAGATCTTCGAGTGCCTAAAGTCACGCTGAAGATCAGTCTTTGTTTTGATACCGACTATGTTGGTAATTGGCTCTTTGCAGTGTAATGACCTAGCCTTCCGAGTGGTTGCAAATCTTGACGCCGAACGCCCTCTATCTTTAGCTTTTTGCACCGCTTACTCAGGCGTATATACTCCTTCCTACGAGTATACTCTGAATACAATTCTGTCCCCCAACCATAGTGAATATTTATAAAAATGTGGTTAAATGTAGATAGTCCCCTCCGTATCTTGAAAATTTCCAAGATGATCAAAAACTGGAGGTTCTTCCCTGCCTGTTAAGTCTGACATGCATTCCTACTCATCATACTGCTGACAGAGCCAAGGAATGTAAAGTGCTTTGGCCTTCAGCAATAACATCCCTCTAGATTTACCTCCTTTTGCCCCTTACTGCGAATGACTATGGATAAGTTAACGGATGACTGTATAGGTCTTTACGAACAATATTTTGAGTTTTCTAGAGTTAGGGTGCCGTTTTCCACCCTTCTTTTGGCTGTGCTTGACCACTTCCGTGTGCACATCTCTCAGTTAGTGCAAGAACGGATGGTAAATAAAAGAACATAGGGTTGACCCGGCTAGACCCTGTTCGAGTTACATTGTCGTACTCTACACATTGTCCCTCGGTGAACTTGTTCCGTGTATTTATAAAATCGGCAAACAAGGGGATTGGTTTACCTTTGAGAGGAGGGTTGGTCCGGGATCCGGTGGGAAGATTTTAAACGAGACCTTTTCCGGTTTAAAAGGGTGGAAGAAAAGGTTTTTCTTTCTGGATCGAAGAGCTATTCTCAGGCTTTTTTTTTAATGGCTGAAGGCATCATGATTCCTGACAACCTGAACCTCTTCCTACATGGGCATCCGCGCTTCTGATGTCGTGACATTGACCAAACAAAGTCATCAATATTAGACCCCGTCCTTCCGGATGACTTTTTCAGCCGGTTGGCCACCACATGGGAGTACTCTGGATTTCATTCCAAATTATTCAAGATACCGGAGGAGAAAAATGGTAATGACCCATTTTATTCATTTATGGCCCCTTCCTTTTTATGTTGAAGGGTATGCTTTTCTTTTTCCTGAATCATTTTTCTCCCTTTGCAGTTGTCACGATGTCTGAGTATCTACGATTTCCCTTCTTGGATGGTGCTACTATCGAACAGGGTGATGCCCTTGTCTGTCGAGATGCATTACCCTCACCATAACCACAGGTCCTATTACCTGTAACCAAGTCTCTTCCGAAAAGACTAGCCCAGGGTTGAAAGAAGTGGAAATTTCTCGATCCTACCCAAACTTGTTGCTATTAGGGAAAGGAACGCCCTGCGGACCGCTAAGAATCGAGCTGAGAGAAAAATAGCTGCTGGTAGTGAAGGTGGTTTCGATAGAGAAGCCGAATAAGGCGTAAGGTTTGCTGCTGTCCGTGCTGAGGAGGAGGATCTACCGAGAGGCCTCTTCCGCGAGTCCACTCGAATTGTTGCACCCCAATCCCTCCTTTCTGCTAATAAGATGTTGCGATGCCGGGAACTGCATGATTCTCGAGAAGACCCGAAAAAACCCCATGTCAGTATCGCCTCATGCCACGATCTACAAAACACCACTCACACTCATACTGTTGCCATGACGAGAGCTTTTGGTGAGTCAAGGGGACACGGAGAGACGGTTGAGACTCATCCTAATCCGATGAGACCAGGCTGACTGAGAGTCCCGTTCCTGCCCGGAATCCTGAAAAGACGGCTGTCCAAGACTTATTTTGTGGTCCGCTCTTAACCTAGCTGTATAGTATTTAGTATATCCTTCAGATGTTTTTCATGCTATGCCATTGCGTATTTTTTCTAACTTGGTTTTTTATTTGTTAGGGAGATCATACCGATGGAGCTTAGTCCTCGACTGGTTCTGCTTGTTTCCCGAATGGACCATCCCCCCGATAAGTCTCGAGTGGACACTCCTGAGGAATGCAAGGGAATTGTTGACGACACTTGTCTCCCTCGCATTAGAGAGGAGATGAATGCCTATGACAATAACACTGCCATGGAAAGGGCTTGGTTTAGTATTGCCCGAGGGGCCATGGCTCAAACTGATGCTCTCCTTCGATTTGAAGCTCTTTATGATGCCCATCTAGCCCTGAAAGAGAGATGTGAAGAATGTTGACTTGAAGCCAGCTTGTGACACTTCCGGACGGGACTTTACCCAGGTCTAACTATACAATAACTTTGTCCAACAGACATCAGCAAGTCCGAGGAGAACATGCCGGTTGTGTGGAGAAGTTGATTAGTGCTGAGCGGGAGAGAGATGAGCTGAGGGCTGTTAGTGCTGACCAAGCCTCTCACATTAAGGAATTGGAAGCTGAACTTGCTAGGAAAGATTCTGAACCCAGACTTCCAAGTCCTTTAATTATAGAGGCTTGGTCAGCATTAACAGCCCTCAGCTCATCTCTCTCCCGCTCGGCACTAATCAACTTCTCCGCACAACCGGCATGTTCTCCTCGGACTTGCTGATGTCTGTTGGACAAAGTGTTGTATAAGTTAGACACATGGGTAAAGTCCGTCCGGGTGCTCACAAGCTGCCTAGTCACATCTTCATTCTCTCTTTCTCAGGGCTAGATGTGTGGCATCATAAAGATCCTTCAAATCGAAGGAGAAACATCGTTTGGCCATGGGCCCCTCGGTAAATACTAAACCAAGCCCTTTTCCATGGCCGTGTTCTTGTCCATAGGCATTTCATGCTCCTTCTAACAGCAGGGGGAGCCAAGTGTGTCAACAATTCCCTGCATTCCTCGGGAGTGTCCACTCAAGACCTTCGGTGGATGGTCCATTCGGGAACATAAGCAGAACCAGGACGGGAGGACTCAGCTTCATCGGTATGATCTCCCAACAAATAAAACCAAGTTAGAAAAATACGCAAAGGCATACGCAAGAAAAGAAATCTCGAAGGATATACAAACATACCAGCTAGGTTAGAGCGGACCACGGGAATAAAGTCTTGGACAGCCGTCTTTTCAGGATTCTGGGCAGGAACGGGACTCTCAGTCAGCCTGGTCTCATCGGCAGGATGAGTCTCAACCGTCTCTCCGTGTCCCCTTGACTCACCAAAGCTCTCGTCATGATCAACAGTATGATTGTGAGTGGTGTTAGTAGAATCGTGATGAGGGATACTGACATGTTCGTCTTCTCGAGACTCAGCAAGTTCCCGCATCGTCAACATCTATAGCAAAAGGAGGGTGATTGGGTTGCAACATTCGAAGAGGACTCGCGGAAGAGGCCCTCCTCGTAGAATCCTCCTCCCTCAGCACGTACACATAAACCTACGCCCTCTTCGGCTTCCCCTTCGAACCACCTTCACCACCAGCAGCTCTTTTTCTCTCGGCTCGCTTCTTAGCGGCCGCACGGGCTTTCCTTTCCCTAATAGCAACAATTTTGGGATCGGGAATTTCCACTTCTTTCAACCTGGCAGTCTTTTCCGGAAGAGATTGGTTAACAGGTAAAGGACCAGTGGTATGTGAGGTAATAGCATCTCGAACAGAAAGGGCATCACCCTGTTCGATAGTAGCACCATCCAAGAAGGGAAATCGAAGATACTCAGACATCGTGACAACTGCAAAGGGAGAAAAACGATTCAGGAAAAAGAAAAAGCATACCCTACAACAAGAAAAAGGGAAGGGGCCATAAATGAATAATAATGGGTCATTACCATTCCCCTCGGTATCTTTGAAAATTGGAAGAAATCCAGAGAACTCCCAAGTGGTGGCCAACCCGGCATGAAAAAGTAATCCGGAAGGTACGGGTCTAATATTGATGCTTTGATTGGTCAATGTCACGACATCAGAAGCGCGGAAGCCATCGGTAGGAAGAGGATCATGTATGTCAGAATCATGATGCCTCCAAGCCATAGCCTGAGGAATAGCTCTTCGATCTAGAAAGAAAAACCTCTTCTTCCACCCTTTTAAACCGGAAAAGGTCTCGTTTAAAATCTTCCCACCGGATCCTGGACCAACCCTCCTCTCAAAGGTAAACCAATCCTCTTGTTTGCCGATTTTATAAAATACACGGAACAAGTTCACCGAAGGGACAATGTGTAGACTCCGACAATATAACTCGAACAGGGTCAGCCGAGTCAACCCTATGGGCACTAACTGAGAGATGTGCACACGGAAGTGGTCAAGCACAGCCAAAAGAAGGGTGGAAAACGGCACCCTAACTCCAGAACAACTCAAAAATATTGTTCGGAAAGACCATATGCAGTCATCCGTTAACTTATCCATAGTCATTTCGTCAGTAAGGGACCACCGGTGTAAATCTAGAGGGATGTTATTCTTAAGGCCAAGCCTTACATCTTGGCAGTCAGAAGTAGATAGTAGGAATGCATGTCAGACTTAACAGGCAGACGACCTCCACGTTTTGATCCTCTTCGGACATTTTCAAAGATACCGAAGGGGACAAATTATCAAAAATACAAAGGAAGGAGTATATACCTGAAAGCGTGCAAAGCAAAAAGAAGAAGGGACGTTCGGCTTCCAAGATTTGCACCACTCGAGCTAGTCATTACACTGCAGAGCCATACCACATTAGTCGGTATCAACAGAGACTCTTCAGCGTACTATATGCACTCGAAGATCTCGTTGTTGTAGTTGGAGGTGGTCGTAATAATACGACGAATGGGACGAGTGTTGGTACTAATTGTTTTACAATTCCATTGTGTAATGAGGTCACGATAAGGAGTTGCTTAAAGTATGCCCACATCGTTTCTTGGAGGAAAAATAGCTATAGGAAAAGTATATAAATACGGTTTAATCCATAATGATAACTTTCTTGCTTTTCTTTGGAAGTGCTTAAATTTTTAAGTAGTTCAAAAAAAAAAAAAAGATATGAATCAAGTTAATAAGCCCAGAGTTGATGAGTCAAGTAAAGTGGTTCCAAGTCCAAATTAGTTGTTCAAGTTCAAGCTTAAGATTGAAGTGGTTCAAAGCCACGTTGGAGGTTTCAATTGTAACTTTTGTCAAGTGTTTAGATTTGCAACACATAAATTTCAAAACAAAATGATATTAGCAGATTTATTATTACATATATTTGTACTAAAAGGTTCCAATATTAGTAGGCGTCATATTAAAGTATGACTTCACATCCACAGCCTCACACCCACTCATCTACAACATCACTATTAAGCAGGACTCATTTGGTTGGTGTACTTAACATACCTCGTCGTTGACTTGTTGTTCTTAGTGTGGTGGTGACGGTTTTGTAAGCTGAAAATGAGGTTGAGTTTGGCCATTAGCATTTGTGCACATGGAAATGACATCAACATACGTATTACTACATAGATACACACTGACTTTTTAATTAGCGGTGAAACGATAACACATGTATTCGAGTCCAAACCCACCAATAAGTTTCATATAAATAATACTCCCACACAGAACCCCTAAGTTCATATATCGTGCGCACGAGTCACCTAACGGCAACAACTTAGGTCACTGTCGTCTAGGTAACTAGGTTCTTAGATTCTTTAGAATCCATGAGTAGTACTTCTTGTTCACAGCCTCAAACTACTCCTTCTCCAGAACTCCACGTTTGGGGGGGGGGGGGGGGGGGGGGGGGGGACCCTTGGAACATATTAATAGCCACATAATCAATATTGTCGATCAACATCAAGAAGGATTTCATAACTGTACTGACAATCCCACATCGGGCTTCTTAGCAAAAGTAACTAGACATATCAAATTCTTTGAAGGTTAAACTTAGCCTATCTTGTATTTTGTTAGTTTATGGACGATAAATTAATAGTCGTGTGTTAGGATCGAACTCGAACCATAGGATTGCACACCACTGGAACCCAAAGCAAAATCGCACGAAGGTCCGCCCCCGAACCTTCCCAATCCCCCCCCACCGAAATACGTAAAGAGTTTAACGAATAAATAATTATATAAATGTAATAAATTTATTAAATACACGAAAACCGTTTAACGTCAGTTAAGTATTTTAACATAAAATGACAAACGAATAAAGGGAATGACTAACTTTTGTAAAAGGAAGTCGAAAGTTTCCTGGAACACCCCATGAGGGGTGGTATTCGCGTAGTATAGTCAAGAGTGAGGAAAAAAAAAAATTTTATTTCCTTTTTTCTAATAGAACTTCACTAGGGCTCTAAGTTTTGTTAGGTCCTATATAAAAAAGAAATTAAGGGATCATAGTAGATAAGTTTGTACACACAAAAGATATCTAAATTTTTCGTTGTTCTCCCTTGTTGAGTCGATCGGAATCCCAAGAATCATCCCAAGGGATTCTTGTTCGATCAGACTTTAATCCTAGAACCGTTTTCATTGTTTTCAAACTATCTTTTGGTTAAACTTGTTTCCAAAACTAGTGCAACAGAACGTGGTTTAATCTCACTATAGATTAAATCTTGGATCGATTAACAAAACTTGGTAAGGGGTTAATCAATAGATCCACATAAACCCTAATTAGGGTTAGATCAAGAACAAAGAAAACAAGAACGATTCTTGTGCTCGCGAGAATCCAAAGGTATGTAACCCGACCCGGTTAATTATATGCATGTTAATTATATGATTTGTTATCGCTTCCGCTATTACGTGCTTTGATGTTTTATTTAGATTAACTTGTTATGCATGCTGAAAAACAACAGTGTATCAGAGCCGTTTTAACATGTTAATAATTACCGTGAAAACCTAAAATCTATAACAAATATTGTATTGTTGTTAATTACATGTGTTTAGGGTTTATAAAAATTAGTATTTACCCTAAAATCGACCAATTGTTCGATTTTTTTTAATGAATTTTTTTCATGAAACCCAGTTTTACATGTTAGATTTAAAAAGGTTTATTGCATGATTAATTGTTATGTCATGTTTATGGTTACGATCCTTGACGTCCATTAATTAATTGTTAAGTAAATTTTGTGGATCCATTAACGAACAAGCATGTTTTCATGATCATATGGATATATTTTATTCAATTGATACGTGTATTGTGTTAATGTTGCCATAATTTAGTACGACAAATCTTGAATTGGGGAAGACCTCAATATTAATAATAAATTAAGTTTTGCTATTGTGGTATATTTTAATTATGGGTTCCGCAATCTGTTAAACTCGATGCTGGTGGTCATTTTTTTTGAAAAAGTAAAGCATGATTAAAATATATGCATAATAAAACCTAGATTTTATTATTAGGGTTTATCGTATAAAAAGAATGCATGTGGCTACATGTTTTTTAATTAACGCATATAATTTGTTATTATGTGTTTACCGCTTTAGTCGTTTTTTTATTAAAAATTACTTGTTTTTTGGTTTATATAATTGATGCGAATTGTTGTAAACAAAAAGGATAATTTTGAATAGAAAAATAATATGGACTAATCTATATAAAAATTAATGAAATGTTTTTGAAGATTTAAATGTTACAA
Organism: Tanacetum coccineum; assembly: GCA_026074375.1. Lineage (NCBI taxonomy): Eukaryota > Viridiplantae > Streptophyta > Magnoliopsida > Asterales > Asteraceae > Tanacetum > Tanacetum coccineum. The sequence continues at coordinate 18,503 of BQNB010100731.1, forward strand.
TAGTTTAGTTATTGTAATTTTTACGTACTATAGTTAGAAGGCTCATCCAATTGACAAACTGTGTGGGAAGTTTAACCTGTCGCTGGTCGAACCCGACTAAAGAAGGAGGTTATGCTTCAGCGCTGACCGAATTCTCGGCTTACTTGTGCGTCAAATTGGAGTTACCTACGACTATTTAAAAGTACAAAATTACTTTAAGGTTGATTTGCCTCAATTCCACATCCGAAACACTAAGTCGAAAGACTTATGAAAAAGTACGTTGTGGACGATAATTGTGGGTACTTCTTTAATTGGTTAATCCAATGCCTCAACCAAAATTTTGTTTATTTAATCTTGCCCTAAAAGTTAATAATTTTTTTTTTATTAAACATATGCTATGGAGTTGTATGCATGCTTCTCCATACATAATTTTGATTCCACACATCAAATATTAGTACCCTTAAAACTTAAGTCGAATGCCATCTAATTGAAAACACTTGAAGTTGCAATTTATGTCATGTGAGAACTTGGACTAGATAGTAATTGACAAAAACCTTCAGATGAGTAAAGACCTCACATGGCAAGTTGACGTTTCTTTTGATTAGATGAACTTATATGAGTTAATTTCAGTGAGACTAGAAACTCAAGGCAATAATGATGAGATGAAACAAGTTTACAATGGCAACTAGATTTGGCATGTAAATCCATTAAAGATCTAGATATTGAAAATTGTTTGTCAAATATTGTTCGACAAGTTTACCATGTCGGATAAATTCATTACTAGCAAGTCAACTGATGTGATGGGTTTATGCCAATATGGGTTCTAGTTTTCAAAGAAATTCTATGGTTATATGAATATTGTCTGGGTATTTTATTTTCTTGAAAAAAGTATTATCGAAAATACTATGGGGGGAGGGGTTGTAATTAAACTATTCAATAGAAAAGGCACAACCGATAATACCAACACTTTAAGTTCCGCGTTCAAGACTTTCTTAGAACAGAGAAAAACTGACTGGCGACAATTTCAATGATTGGTACCGTTCACGGTAAGAATTGACTGAGAGTGCGGTTACCTATGACTATTTGTTAAGCCTTCCCTGAAGAACCCCCTGAGTAGGCTGCTTAGAATGTAAAGCGCAGGAAAGCTGAATACAAGATACATTCTGATGTGGCTTGTTTAATGCTTGGAAGAATGTCACTTGCTCTTCAAAGGCAGTTTGAATTATATTTTCCGGCAAGGAGCGACCAATGCTTGATATAACTCAAATAATGTTTAAAAGCCTAAAGCTGTAGAGATTTATCGATTTAGTGTATACCCTGCACAGCTGGCAAACAAGCCTCAGAAAACCGTAAGCTGCTCATGTGTTGGAAATAGAATGGTTACGATGGGACCAACTACAAGCTCTTGGGAAACCCTATGACAATGATATGGCGATTAACTTAATTAACAGGTCCCTTAACAAGGATTTTGGTGATTTTGTTAGAAACTTCAATATGCATTGCGTGGGGAAGACAGTGAGTGATCTACACGCATTGCTCATTGACTATGAAAAGGGTTTAAAAGACAAGGCCCCTACACCTCAGGTACTTGCTATTCAAAAGGGTAGGGTGAATAAGCCAAAACCGCAAGCGAACAAAAAGGGTAAAAGCAAAGGCAAAGCTGATAAGAATAAGCAAGTTGTGGCTTATCAACCAAAACCTAAGCAAAACCCTATAGAAGAGGAAAATCTAAAGAAGGATCAAGCTTGTCACTACTGCAACGTAGTTGGTCACTGGAAGAGGAACTGCCCTCTTTACCTCGAAGAGTTGCGCACAAATAAGAACAAGAAGGCTGAGCATGGTGCTGCAACTTCAGGTAACTTATTTATGATTGAATTATTTAATCTAACTCACAAATTAAATTCCTGGGTATATGATACTGGATGCGGTATTCACATTTGTAATACGCTGCAGGGATTTAGAGTGGAAAGGAAGCTATCCTATGGAGAGCAATACCTGCATGTGGGAAATGGAGCACAAGCAGCTGTTGAAGCCATAGGAGTGTTTAATTTAGTTTTACCATCTGGTTTAGTACTGTCATTAAACAATTGTCATTATGCACCTTCTATAATTAGAGGAGTGTTTCCTTTTCTCGTTTGTTGATCTAGGATTCGTCACAGTGTTACTAGTAATGGAATTTCTGTTTCTTCAAATGGTATTTTCTATTTTAGTGTTATATCTGTGAATGGTGTATTTGAAATTGACATGAATGATAATGTTTCCATGTATAATAATAATTCTATTTTTAGCATAAATAAGAAGAGAAAGTTAGACTTGAATTCTTCTTATCTTTGCCACTGTAGACTTCCCTATTGGCAGACTCGCATGCAAAAGCCATCAACTTGAAGAAATTTGAAAAGTATCACTGATGAAATCATAATGATAAAGCGAATCTTGTATTTCCTGGGAAGATGACAAAAAAACCTTTAATAATAACATTGAAAGAGCTACAGATCTACTTGGTTTAAATACTTAACAGATGGTGTATGGACCACTTAGACAGTGTCAAGAAAGTTGCTAGCTACTTCTTAACCTTACTGATGAATTTCGTCGTTATGTTATGTTTTACTTGCTTAACATAAACATGAGGTATTTGAAACATTTAAGGTACTTAAATCAGAAGTAGAATGCAAAAAGAAAAGAATATTCAAGCTCTTTCGATTCTGATAGAGGTGGTCGAATATAGTTATTATTTTAACCAAGAGTTTAAAGAATATCTAGGTAAGAATGGAATAGTAAAGCATCTTACTTCTCCATATACTAAACAGCAAAATGGTGTAGACTAAAAGGGAAAATCGCACACTATATAGATATGGTACGTATCTAATTTAATCATACAACTCTACGCATTATCCTTTTGTTGAAATGCCTTAGAATCTGGCGTTCGAAATATCTAATATGGTTCCCACAAAGAAGGTTATAAGGCACATATGATAATGGCATGGCAAGAGCACCTAAATTTGTCTTATTTAAAGGTCAGGGGTTGCGAGGGCGTAAGAGAGAACGTGACTCAGCTGATAAACTCCAAAAGAGATCTGTTAAGTGTATCTTTGTAGGATACCCTAAGGAAACTATGGGTTACTACTTTTATTTTCCACCTAAAAACAAAGTAATTGTTGTTAGGTATGGAGATTTTCTTGAAAGAGATCTCATAACTCAAAATTCAGTGAGAGTGAGATTATGATCGGAAGATGATCATATGATACATTACCTTTCTGAAAATACTAGCGAAATTCCAGAAGAACCTGAAAGTCAGGTTTCCTCCACCTAATTAATTCCTGTCCGTAGGTCATAAGGACTACACATGGCACCCAACCGTCTTGACAAAACATGGAGGATGAAGATCAAGTAGTAGGGGGATCTTGGAGAACTTGAAAATTATAAAGCTGCCATGCTTGACCCGATAAGGTAATATGTCAAGGTGCAATGGATGAGAAATGAACACATGAAAGTTTAAAGAGTCTGGACTGAAGTAAGACCCTCCTCCCTATGCTAAATCGTAAGGGATAAGTGCTATTTCAAGAAGAAGACGTGACAATGGATGGTCAATACACACCTATACAGCTCGTCTGGTAGCTAAAGGCCATACCAAACCTATAGTATTGACTACGAAGACATTATCTCCATAGCAAACATTAATGCTATTAGGGATTCTCATAGCTATAGCGCGTACACATGATATGAGAATTTTGGCAAATGGATGATCAAACTGCCTCCTGAATGTTCGCTTAGATGAAGACATCTATATGGAGGCAACCAGAAGGGTATGTTTAATCCAAGATCCAGACCGTGTTATGCAAACTACAAAGATCTATTTTATGGTTAAATCAAGCATCACGTCAATGGAATAAACTCTTTGATGAGGAAATAAAGAAGTTTGGATTTACACAAAATCGTGATGATCCGTTATATATCAAAAGCTAGTGGGAGTAATGAGTATTCTGATCCTATATGTTTGATGAACATATTATCCATGGGAAACAACATTCCAAGACTTAAGGAAGTTAAGGATTATCTTGGAAAGTGTTTTTCTATGAAGTATTTAGGAGAAGCTGCATACATTCCTGGGAATTAAAATCTATAAGAGTATAGATTTAGAAGCGGTTAATTGGACTTTATTCCAAAGTTGCTTACATTGACAAAATATTGAAGAATTCAATATGCATAACTCTAAGAAAGGTTATTTGCCAATGGAAGTCAAACATGAATTAAGTAATGAGATGTGTGCTTCAACACCTGAAGAGGTGGCTTACATGAAGAAAGTACCTTATGCTTCGGCTGTAGGATCTATTCTGTATGTTGTTAGATGCACAAGGCCAGATGTGGCGTTTGCTCAAAACTTGGTCAGTCGATATCAACAGAATCCAGGGAAGCTCCACTGGGTTGCTGTTAAACATATTCTGAAGTATCTTAGGAATACGAGAGATATGTTTTTAGTGTATGGGGGAAACACAGATACAGAACTTAATGTGTATAGGGTTCTATGATGTGCCTGTCGAGAAGTGATAAAATATGATACGAAGTCTCAGACGGGTTATGTCTTTGTCGTCAATGGAGGAGCAGTAGACTGGAAGAGCAAGAAGCAGACAACGATTGCGATGTCTGCAACACAAGCTGAATACATGGCTGCTTCAGAAGCTGCAATGGAGGCTGTTTGGATTAGGAAATTTGTTGGAGATCTTGGAGTGATGCCTTCAATAAAAGAGCCTATTAATATGTATTGTGACAATTCTGCTGCAATCATATTCGCCAAAGATTCTGGAATAATGAAAGGCGCCAGACATTTTCTACGGAGATATCACTTCGTTCGAGAACAAGTCGAGAGTGGTGAAATCAAAATATTAAAAGTTCACACAGATGATAACTTAGCTGATCCTTTCACTAAGGCTTTACCTAGAGGAAAGGTTACTGATCATGCCAAGAATTGGACTTCAATTAGCTAGTAGTTTCATGCATACCTGTGATTAGTATTTGGATAAAGGATATTGTAAACATTATTATTTGATGAAATAAAATATTGGTTATGTTTATTTTTGTTATTTAATTTTGTATCCTATTTTGCATGTTTTAAATTTTAGCCCGAGTTTCTAAATATATAATTTGTGATCAATTCTGAGGCTCTTATGCTTCTAAAACACTATAAGATTAGTCCCTTGTATCCAGAGCAAGAATTTGCAGGTACCTAAACACTAGCATCAACTGAAAAGACGCAGCTAATTTGAAACGGTAAACCGTAACTTTAAAAATGCAGAGCTATTTCTATAAATTAAAAATGATACCAGAGGGAGAGATGTTAACGACTTAACACATACAAACACACACACACATATACATTAGCTTAAAAATCCAAAATTACATCATGTTATTTAAAAAAAATCACACAAAACAGGTACTCCAGGGTAAGTTACCTCACTTACTGTCAAATACTAACAAGCCACAAACATCAAAGGCTCTTAAATCCATATTTTAACAACTGACCAACAAAATCTCAAAAACCTAAATCCAAACCAAATCCTATATAAATAAACATCCAAACTCAAAATCTCGAAACCAAAAACCTAAACATCATAACTCAACAATCCAAGCTAAACCCGGTTATATACCAAGTTCATATCATATACTTTTAAAACACCAAAAGCACCCCATTTACACATACAACATACGCATCTAATGAGGGTAGTTACACAGTCACTTATCATCAAATACTACCAAGAAGTAAACATCAAAAGCAATCTTAAATCCATATAAAAACAATTCAAATCATAAAAAACATCCAACGACCAGATACTTGTTAGTTTATGGACGATAAATTAATAGTCATGTGTTAGGATCGAACTCGAGACCATGGGATTGCACACAATACGTAAAGAGTTAACGAATTAATAATTATATTAAATGTAATATATTTATTAAATACACGAAAACGTTTAACGGTTGGTAAGTATTTAACGGTAAATGACTAACGAATAAAGGGAAGGACTAACTTTATAAAGGAAGTCGAGAAGGTTCCGGAACACCCCATGAGGGTGGTATTCGGCCGAGTATAGGCAAGAGGGGAAAAGGAAAAGATTTTGTTTCCATTTCCTAATAGAACTTGACTTGGGCTCTAAGTTTGG
>BQNB010100732.1:10077-24635 GCA_026074375.1 Tanacetum coccineum
CAAAACCACACATACCATATACATGGAAAAAGAAAAGATTTAACTACAAGAATGAAAACTGCTAGTTTAACATCTGTAACAAAAATAAAGCTAAAAGAAGAATTACTAAAAACAATACTTTGATCCTCTATGGATCTTTTCTATTAATTGTGAAACTGTTTCTTGATTGTTCAATCGTCTATCTAACCTAAACCGTGTGGTTTCATTTATAGATATGAAACCCTAAACTAATTCTCCTAGAATTACATTTACATGAGTCTATCTATTACTTCTCATGTTTATCCATACTAGAACTTATCCTAGAGTCACTACGTTAATCTACCAAGACTAATTTGTTCTACCAGTAGGAACAATATAACCAGCAGGAACTATATACCTGCCAGTAGGAACTTTTAATACTAACAGTAGCAATTACTCTACCAGTAGGAACTACATACTTACCAGTAGGAACTAATAAATACAAATATACCTAACACATTGAGTTTGAGAAATTAATGCACAAGAAGTTCCAGATGAGTTATATCTGAGAGCTTACTTTTTTCTTAGGACTACAAGTAACACAGAAAGATGATGGGATTTTCATCAGTCAAGACAAGTATGTGGATGGAATTTTGAAGAAGTTTAATTTTTCAACTTTGAAGACAACAAGTACACCTATGGAGACTTCAAAGCCTTTGATGAAGGATGAAAATGCTAAAGATGTTGATGTTCACTTATATAGATCAATGATTGGCTTAATTATGTATTTAACATCTTCAAGGCTTGATATAATGTTTGCTGTATGTGCTTGTGCAAGATTCCAAGTCACACCTAAAGTTTCTCATCTTCATGCTGTGAAAAGAATCTTTAGATACTTGAAAGGTCAATCTTAATTGGGCCTTTAGTATCCTAAGGACTCACCATTTGATTTCGAAGCTTATACTAACAGTGACTATGCTAGTGCAAGTTTAGACAGGATATCCACAATAGGAGGTTGTCAATTTCTTGGAAGCAGATTGATTTCATGGAAATACAAGAAGCAAATTGTAGTTGCCAACTCTACTACTAAAGCAGAATATGTGGTTGCTGCTAGTTGATATGGACAAGTACTCTAGATTCAAAATCAAATGCTGGATTATGGATACAATTTCATGAATACCAAGATTTTCATTGACAATGAAAGCACCATCTGCATTGTTAAGAATCTAGTGTTTCACTCAAAGACTAAGCACATTGAGATTAGACATCATTTTATCAGAGATTCCAATGAGAAAAAGCTTATTCAGATGATCAAGGTTCACACAGATTAGAATGTTACAAATTTGCTCACAAAAGCATTTGATGTTGGCAGATTTCAATATCTAATTGCAAGTATAGGAATGCTTAACCTCTAAAGTATTGATTGAGGGGAGGTTAACTATGTTAATATGCAGCGGATTATGCACAAATGATGCTTGAAATGGAATAGAACAACAACTAATGATGAAATTCAAGTTAGTGTTGTTGGCCTAACTTACAACTGGTAAGTATAATTAGTACTGTTGTTATAATTAATACTGTGAGCATTGAGAGAAATCAAAAGCAGATAGATAGAATTGTGAGTTAAAAGAATTAATAGAATTGGTGAGAATGAAAAACAGAAAGAGAGATGTGTAAAACAAAATTAGAAAGAGTCACTTTGTGAGCTAAAAGAATTGAGAGAATTGGTGAGAATGTAAAACAAAAAGAGAGATGTGTGACATAAAAACAAACAGAGTGATTCAGGGAGAAAAAGAATTAAGAGATATAGTGAGAATAAAAACAGAAAGAAAGCTTGTAAGAATCAAAATTGATGATGGAAATGATTTTTGGAACGAAATTAGAGTTAATGCTGGTGACTCAAAGTTAATGCTGCTAGGTATACACTTACTACTGCTAGTGTTAGTTAATGCTGTTAGGCATACACTTACTACTGCCAGTGTTAAGTTAATGCTGCCAGGCATAACTTACTACTGCTAGGTCAGTTAATACTGTTAGGCACAACTTAAGACTGTCAGTTTAGGTTAATGTTGTTGAGGGTAATTTCATAAATACTTCGATTAAGGGTTTCAATCAGTCATTCGATCGATTTTACACCTTGATATACTCTCTAATCATAAACCCTAACTTAATTTTATCATTCATCATCAAAACCCAACACAATGTCGAACCCAAAATTTGCTAAAACTCACAATTTGGTTGCGTTTTTGGAGAAACCCGAAGAAAGTGATGGGTTTGAGGGAATTATTGATTTTTTGAATGCAAGTTCTATTAGATATGCGCTAACGGTGAATCCCACCATCTATACTTCATGCATTAAGCAGTTCTTGGCTACTGCTAAGGCAAAAACTGTCAATGAGGAAGTACAGATATAAGCCCTAGTAGATGGGAAGAAGGTGATCATCATTAAGACAAGTGTGAGAAGAGCTCTTCAATTAAAAGATGCTGAAGGTACATAATGTCTTCCAAATGAGACAATTTTTGAACAGCTGACACTCATGGGGTATGAAAATCTTACACAAAAGCTTACATTCTATAAAGCTTTCTTTTCACCTCAATGAAAATTTCTTATCTATACAATTCTGCAATGCATTAATGCTAATACTACTGCTTGGAATGAATTTAGTAGCACTATGACCTCATCTGTCATATGTCTTGCCACAAACCAAAAATTCAACTTTTCCAAGTAAAATTTTGATAATATGATGAAGAACTTGGAGGGTGGGGTTAAATTTCTAATGTATCCAGGGTTTGTGCAAGTGTTCCTGGACAAAACAAGTTGAAGGAATAACCAAACATAAAGAAATTTATGTTACACCTTCTCACACTAAGAAGGTCTTTGCTAATATGAAAAGTGGAGGAAAAGGTTTTTCTGGGAGAGTTGCCCCTTTATTTCAAACTATGATGGTTCAAGATCTTGAAAAATTAGGTGAGGGTTCAGAAATACCAATTGATCCTCAAAACACACCCACTATTATTCAACCATTTACATCACAGCCTCAGAAGAAACAACCAAGAAGGAAACAGAGGAAAGACACTGAGGTTCTTCAACCTAGTGGTTCTACAAAGCCTATCACTGATGAGGCTGCCAATGCGAAGCATATACCTACATATTCCAATGATCCACTTTTCAGTGGTGAGGATAGACTGCAACTTAAGGAATTGTTGGAACTTTATACAAAATTGTCTGAAAGAGTTCTTGACTTGGAGAATACTAAGACCTCTCAAGCTGCAGAGATAACTAAATTAAATAAGAGGGTCAAGAAGCTGGAAAGGAGTCATAAGTCAAGAACTACATGGCTTAAAAGGTTAAGGAAGGTTGGTAGATCTATACAAGTTGTTTCCTTTAAAGATGGAGGTTTGGGTGCTCAAGAGGATGCATTCAAACAGGGGAGGAAAATTACTGATCTTGATGCTGATGCAGAGGTTACTTTAGTTGATGAGGCTCAGGAGAGAAATGATGATAATTTAATGTTTGTTACAGGAGTTATTGAATAGGAAGTTGAGGTTGAAAAGGCAGTTAGTACTGCTGAAGTTACTACTGTCAGTGCTACAACAACAACTGTTGATGAGTTGTCTTTGGCTCAAACCTTAATAGAAATCAAAGCCGCTAAACCCAATGCTGTTACAACTACTGCTACAACAACTAAAACTGCTGTTACAAGACCCAAGGCTAGAGGGGTTGTAGTTCAAGAGCCAACTAAATTTAGAACAACAACATCATCTTCACAAACATCACAACTTCCATAAGCTAAAGATAAAGGCAAGGCAAAGATGATAGAACCTGAGAAGCCTTTGAAAAAGAAAGATCAAATTTTGATTGATGAAGAAATTGCTCAAAAACTTCAAGCTCAGTTAAATGTTGAATTGGAAGAAGAAGATAAGCTTGCAAAACAAAGAGAAGAAGATGCAAACATTGCTGAATGGGATAATGTTAAAGCTATGATAGATGCAGATTATGAGCTAGCTGCAAGATTACATGCACAAGAGCAAGAAGAGTTAACTGTTAAAGAAAAGTCAAAGCTATTTATAAAGCTCATGGATAAAAGAAAAAAGCATTTTGCAAGACTTAAAGTAGAAGAGCAGAGAAGAAACCCACCAACTAAAGATCATAAGAGAAATCAAATGTGTACCTATCTGAAGAACATGGCTGGATTCACTCACAGTCAGTTAAAGAACAAAAGCTTTGATGAAGTTCAGAAGGCCTTTACAAGACCATGGGTTGGATAGACTCATTTGTATCTATGGATTTCTGAAGTATTTGTGAGAGGAGTAAAAGAAAGATGAAGGCATGTAAAACAGCAAAAAGAAAGCAGTTCTAAAAGAGCAGGCACAGAGCTAGAACAAGAAAGATTAAGAAGCCAAAAGATTAGATGATGAATCACGAAGAAGCGGAGATAAAAGTATATGAAGATTGTTGTTGAGAAGAACGAAATAGCATTTGATGCTATAAACCATTAGCCATCTAAGCCTCCAATAATTTTGTTGACTAGAAATCATCAAAGGAGAAAGATGGGATACTTTCAACTCATAAGAGCAGATGGAAGTTCAAGGAGGTTAATCATCAATGATTAAGATGCTTCAGAAACATGGCACAGAGATCTGGACCTGGAAACACTGTACTCTGGAAGTTGGTTAAAGCTAAACATGGAAATACAAGGCTAGAGGAGGCATATGAAAGAGTGTTATGAGGTGATCTGAAAGTGATATTTGAACATGATATAGAAAGTGATGTATGGAGAAATCTACAAGGACACAAGGTGACAGTTTGGAAGCTATTTTCTTCAAGTGGAGTACATTTTGTGAGATTTCAGAATCTGCATATCTTTATGCTGGTAGAGAAAAAGTATCCACTTACACCTGCAACAATCACAGCAATGCTCAACAAGAAGCTTCAAACTGACCATTAGAATGAGATGTGCTATCAACTTCTTAAGCTCATGACAAAACAGGTCAAGAATCCTAAAAGTGTTTGAATGTATCCTAGTAAAGATAAAGCTTTTAATCAAGAAACTTGAAGATTCAGAAGATGAACATCAAGTTTAGGGGAGGATTGTTGAGATCAAAAGACTTCATTATGATCTTGGAGTTAATACTGCTAAGGTTAGAGTTACTACTACTAAGCATAACTTACTACTGTTAGTGATAATTAAGGAAACATATGCTAATTAGTTGGTACTGTCAGTTACTACTGCTAGTATATATTACTACTACCAATGGAAGTTAAGACTGCTCAGAGACTTGGAATAAATACTACTAAGTAGTTAATACTGCTAGTATACAAGCTACTACTATTATTGTAACTTAGTACTGCTAGTATATGTTAGTACTGCTTGAGTAAAGTTACAACTGTTAACATAAAGTTAGTACTGCTAGTGTAACTTAGTACTGCTGATGAAGAATAAAAATAATATTCTAAGTAGTTACTACTGCTTGTACACAGTTAGTGCTGCTGGAATAAAAGTTAATGTTGCTTGTTACAACTACTGAAAGATTACAACTGCTAAAAGAATTTCTACTGTCAGAAGAATAAAGATAAAGATTTCTTATCAAGATTACTTACAGGATAAGTATGAGATATTTTTATAAAAGATACGTATAAGTTATTTGTTTAGAAGATCATGATAACTTAGGAAAATATTATAAGCCTGTTAGGACTCCTTGATGTATAAAAGGAGGTCCTAGGGTATAGAGTTTAATGTACCAAAAATTATATCAGTTCAGATATCTAGAAAAGTGTTATTCGTAGCTTCAAGGTTGTAAACCCTAGTACTACACAGAGTACTCGTATTATTGATAATAATAATATTGGAGCTTTTTAGTAATATCATTGTTCATATAGTTTACTATTTTATTAATATTATTCTAAATATTAAAGTGTAGATTCCGCATACTCTTTAATATTCACAAAGTTTCTACTATAGTTGTTTTGGTTCTATCCAAAGTAATATAACCTTTACAAGCCAAGGAATCGATCTTAAGTTGGGATCAACATAAACCTCATTCTTCATCATTCATTCATTTGATTTATCTTCATTGAGCTTAAACCGATAAATTACTTGGGAGGATTGATTATTCGTTGATATATGGTAAAAATCAACGATGTATAGTTTTGTATAAAAGTGGTCGATATCACCACTTGTTTTGTAAAAGTATGTATAAGTTGGGATGATTAAGAAGTTGACCGTTATAGAAATGCCAACTTAGGTTGTCTTTGTCATTTTTATGATCGAGGACTTTTTGTATATATTTTGTGTCTTTATAAGGGATTACGGTCGGGAAAGTTTCTAGCAATTATATACCTTATTTGTTTGGCTCAATATCTTTGTTTTGTGAAATTTTATTTAACAACAATTTACTTCCCTTTCCTAACAATTAACATTGGGTTTTACTCGAACAAGGATGTGATCGGGTCATGCATGTCTATTTCGTTATTACGGCCATGTATGCGTGATTCAGCTGCCTTGTTGGTTTATTACTTTTGGTGAAAGTTAGAAGATCCATACCTTATATCATTCTTCGTCCTAACCCTTGGTCAAACTTGAATGAGGATGTGATCGAATCGCACATGTTTATTCTGTCGTTATGGCCGTGTATGTATGATTTAGCTGCCTTGTTAGTGTGGTACTTTTGGTGAAAGATTGTTAGAATGATCAATCTTAAGCCTTATGAAAACCCAATTTACTTTTTGACTTGTTTCTCCTTAGCTCTAGTGGTGGAGATGTGTATCCTTGCCAAGCATATGATAGAAAACTATTCACACGATTCCGAGCAATTTGAGCGTACCTATTTATTGTTCATTACACCTAGATTAGTTGAGTGATCTGAGTGTTTTCATTTCCTATATTTCGTGAGGTGCTTGGTTTTGTACAAGTGATTAAACGAAAGAAATGCTTAAAGGAAAAATCCTTAACTTCGGTTGGGATACATTTTTGATAAATTTCTAGAGTCTACTTAGGATTCAAGTGGGGATATAACGTTGCATTTATAGCATCATTTATCCCAAGTAAATTACCCACTTTTATATAATTATTGACAAGAATTGTTTCTTAAATCGCTTAATGTTGTTAATTGCTCTGTATAAACTTCGGGTATTTGTGAAGACAAGCTAAAAGGCGTACATTTTAGAGCTTAAAACTCGATGATATTTAAAGATTGCTTATTTATGACTAATAGTCTGTTTCCAGCATAAGACGATACGGCGATTATAGCGCTTGGACTTTACAAGAAAATGTGTATGTTTAATTTCTAATACGGCATATCCTGCTAACTACATACGCTGTATCCAGCTGGTCAAACAATCAAAGATCTTGTATTAAATGTAATTGAGGAGAGATATTACTGATTGATTGTGAATGTAACTGATTGATTATGAACGTAGCGCGCACTCCAAGGAATACACCCTTATACGCCATATTGACCTTACTCAATACAGCGTATCCACTCAATTTCAAAGGCTATAAATAGAAGACTCAAAAATGAGTTTTCAGTGTGTAAAATCATATTCTCTATACCATAAGCATAAAAGTTGATTTTCTGAAGAGACGAAGAGCAGCCAAGGTCAAGCATTGATCACGATTCCATAGAAGACGCCTTGTAATTCCTATACTCTTGTAATCATATAATTTTTTATATCGTTCGATAAAACATTTAGTTTACCTTGGTTATTTGATCACACTTGTATAATTACAATGGTTATGGGGGTATTAGCCATCTTAATGAAGATTTAATATTTGTTTTGTTTTAATCCCGACTGCTTAATTTATAGTTGATTGTTTAATTATGTTTATCACCTAATACTTATCTATGTGCTTGAATATGCGACCTATCATTCAACTGGGTCTAGTGATACTGACCAAGTAATCTAGATACTAGGATAGCTCTCCATATCGTATTTTATACATCTGGACCAATAGGATCACAAATAATGTTCTATCTTTGCCTTTAGATTAGTAACCTTAGTTGGCCTGGCAGGTGACCCTTGGATCAACAAGTACGTTCTTAATCATTGGTAAAGACTTAAATAGTAAACTACCAGTATATAAAATACCATCAAGCAGTAAGTGGGTAAAGTCCTGTTGGGCTAGGGTTTAACAAGATCACCATTGCTTTAATCTTTAAGATAGATTACAATTAAACTAAAAGGATGCTTTATGCGAATGTGTTAATTTTGACAGGATTCAACGTATCTAGGTCTTAGGATGATGTCCCGCCTAATTCTTAAGAATGATATGCCGCCTCGAGATAAGCAGTCAATGCACTAAACAAACCAGTATTCAATTAGATTTAATATGGCTAATACAGTTTTCTATCATTTGGCTTGTACCGCTCTTTTATCTTTTGATTATTTTCTTGCGTGATTATTATGTATTGAATTAATTTTAGTCACCATGAAACCTGTGACAGTCTCTCAGGCTGAACCCCCCTCTTTATCATTAGAACTAGGTTTAGCATAGGTTGAACAAGTAATTAGAATTAACTAGTTTAATTAAATTAACTAAAATACTGATAGAATATAAGATTAACGACCTCGCTCTTAGTGTTTGACACCCTACTTACCACAAAACTTCATTTGATCGGGTACACTGCCTGTTAAAGTGTTGTTTTAGGATTAGTCGGCTAAATATAAATTTAAAACTTGGTAATCAATAAATATAACCTACACGATAGCACATCAAGTTTTTGGCGCCGTTGCCGGGGAGTGAAAAAGTTTAATCTTTATTCTTATTAGTATTTTTTTTAGGTAAAGAGTTTCTACGGTAAATATATTACACCAAAAAACATTAAAGTACATAGGATAAGGGTGAAGTCCTTTATCTTAGTCTAAAAATGGACATTTACAAGCAACTACATGCTACTAACAAGCTCCCTACATAAGAAAGAAACATCAATCTTATGACTAACCAAGAAAGCAATGAAAACTTCCTAACACAACTAATATGCGAAAATCATATTGATTACAAAAATCAACATTAGCTCTGGTAATCATGCACTTGAGTCTCGCCGTCTGACATAACTTCCAAAACTTCATCATCTTAGAAACAAAACTGTAGCATAAACCATCTTAGGCACATATTATTTCCAAGACCTTCCAAATAGCCTTCGCGGCTAACTTTCATAGAAACTACCCAAGAGACAACCATGATCATACCAAGACGAACAGATTGTAAATACTATTTCACCCTAAAAAAAACCCTGAAATTAGGGTTTTATATCAATGATAACCACATCATGGTGAGTTCAACTCTGTACCCACAGCAACAATCCACGCATCAACTTCCAAACATGAAACCCTAAAATTAGGGTTTCGGCTTCATAGCTAACTTCTATAAGACGAACCAAGAGACGTCATTACTGTGGTTGTTCATCATCCATAATAGGCATCCATTAGAAAAAGAATCAAACCAACGGCCACAATAATAACCAATGCTGAAAGGAAAATTTGATTCCCATGCAGCATGCTTCTAATGAACAAACAACACCCAAGAATGGACAAACCCTAAAGCTAGGATTATGTAACCACGAAAGTGCAGATCCAACAAAAACAAACCCTAACATTGTCATTGCACACAATGAAGGTTTATCGAAAGCAATCCCAAGATAATAGCAAAATTAACCCTAACCATTTATGAGCCGCAATCTGGACTAAATAGAGAGAAACAAAATCGCCACATCTTTAGCAGCCATGAAACAAAACCTTAAAAAATTATAAGGTTTCAACCCGAACTTCCAAATGGGCATAAGTGATGAACTCCTAATGGATTATATTGAGCAATAGCAGCACGTCACCCTAAGAAAATCACACCCCAAGATACCAGTAGATCAAGCACATTGACACAAAACCCTAAAACATTAAGGTTTTGCGAACGCGTACGCCACCATACCCAAAATCTCATCTAATCATGGATCCACCCAACCATCAAATGGCCAGATTAAATGATAGAATAGGATCTAGGGTTATAAACAATCCCATAATAAATAAACAATGCAATCTGAATGACTTAAAACCCTAATTGAATAGGATCACATACAGATTCATTGACTCCTACAAAAACTAAGTGTGTACAAACCTAATATAAAATAATAGAAAACACAAAACCCTAATGAGAGTCTTGGTAATCAATCAGTTTAGATATGAATAAAGGCATACGCAAAGACAACAAGCCCTACAATAATTAAGGGTGTCGATGGACAAAGCATTCCGACCGTAAACCCATCAAAACTAGAAGAAAACTCAATCCTGATTGCTTAAAACCCTAGAACCGATCATAAAATGATTGATCTAGGAGTAATGAACAAGAAGATCAAGCCATAAGGAATGAATGAATAAGGAATTGGTGGCGGCCGAAAATCTCCTTTTTCTCTCCCCAAGGGGAGAGAAAAAACCCTATTTATTCTTATTAGTATTTCTAACCCTTAATTAGCTTAGCTTAGAATAATCTAATTGTTTAAATTCTGTTTGTATTAATTGTTTAATTAATTGTTTGTTTAATTATGTGTTTAAATTCTTGTGTTATTTAATTGTTTTCAAAGTACTCTGTTCTGGTCGAAACCCTGATATGGCGTATTCACCAGTTAAATACGACGTATCTAACCTCTTAAATAGATACATCGTATTGGTATTCTGCTGCGTATATGACGTATTTTGAATATATATACGGCGTATTAACGGCAGAATTCGTCATCTCAGCCAGCTTTAATTTTCCTAGAATAGCTTTACTTTGAATCATGTATTTTATGTCAGGAACATCGTTTGGATTCCACCCCTTCCAGTTCTCCTATCCCACAAGGATACTAACTTTTGAAGAAATGTTATACAAGTTTATTAATGAAGGAAGACGAGAACACGAGGAAATGGGGGCATTCATTAGAGAATTCAAAACAACCAATGAGCTTTTACTTAAAGAAAGAAACAATTCACTAATCAAGCTCAAATTCGAGGTATAGGGGTTGTCAAAAGCAATTAATGATGCTCAGTTATCAAATTATGAAGTCAAAGGTGTGACTACTAGAGGAGGGAAAACAACAACCGAGACCACTCGCGATAGGAATGTAATAGACAAAGAACCTCTAATACTTCAACATGATAAACCCATAGAACCAAATGAAGTCCACATCAAACCTCAAGAAATGAAAGAACAAATTGTTAAGCCTCCGACACCATTAATTCCTTTTCCCCATAGGTTAAAGAAAGAAAAAGAAGAAGCTCAACAACGAAAGTTCTTAGACAATCTGAAAAACAACTCCATATAAGCATCCCATTCACCAAAGCCCTATCCCAAATGCCAAAGTACACCAAATTTCTAAAAGGTCTACTATCAAATAAAACCAGGCTAGAGGAGGCTTACACAGTAACGATGAACGAGAGATGCTCAGCAGTCTTGCTAAACAAACTCCCGTCCAAAGAAAAAGATCCAGGAAGTTTTACTATCCCTTGCGATATTGGTCATTTACATATTAATAATGCTTTAGTAGACTTAGGATCTAGTATAAGCCTAATGCCTTACACGGTGTATGAAAAGTTAGGCCTAGGGGAACCCAATCCTACAAGAATGAGCTTAGAACTAGCAGATAGGCCCATCCAGTATCCGCGAGGAATAGCAAAAAACGTACTTATTAAAATTGATAAATTCGTCCTCCCTATCGACTTTGTTATCTTAGATATGCGGGAATACTTTAGGATTCTGATAATCTTAGAGAGACCATTTCTTGCAACCGGTTAGGTGATGATAGATGTATTTAATAAAAAGATAACACTTAGAGTAGGCAATGAAGAGGTAATTTTTGATATAGACCAATCAATAAAAGGACCTCCGGCCGAGGATGATGAATGCTATGGGATTGACTACTTGGATATGACTATACATTTGAAAACCCAGGAATTATTAGAAGATGACCAATTAGAATCATTTCTGGTTAATAACCTAGAGGAGAGCATCGATCAATCCGATTTAGAAAGCTGTGGTAAAGCTGTTAATGGTTCTGAGTCTGAAATATCTATACGGCGTATCGAATAAGTGAATACGCCGTATTCAGAGTCACAAAAAACACAGGTGCCTAAAAGAAAGCAAAATGCGCACCTCTATTCTGCTAGTGCCAACGAGATTGACGAAAAAGACCAGAACTGAAAGACCTTCCCTCCCACTTAGAATACGCGTACCTCAAAGGAAACGAATCTTGTCCCGTAATTATCTCATCCAAACTATCAGAAAAAGAGAAATTTCACTTTTGCAGGTATTGGAAAAACGCAAGGGAGCAATCGCTTGGAAGATGTCAGACATAAAGGGAATAAGTCCGTCATTCTGCATACACAAGATCTTATTGGAGGAAAGCTTCAAACCTGTCATTCAACCGCAACAGCGTTTAAATCCGAAAGTCCAAGATGTTGTTAAAAACAAAATCATTAGGTTACTTGACTCAGGGTTAATTTACCCCATCACGGATAGTCCATGGGCGAGCCCTATTTATGTCATCCCGAAAAAAGGCGGAATGACCGTGGTTTTAAATGACAACAATGAATTAATACCGTCTCGCACAGTTACAGGATGGTGCGTGTGCATCGACTATCGTACACTAAATGACGCAATACGAAAGGATCATTTTCCTCATCCTTTTATTTATAAAATGCTAGAATGTTTATCTGGAAATGATTATCAAGAGAAGACAACATTTACCTGTACTTATGGAACTTTTGCTTATAGGAGGATGCGGCTTGGAATATGCAATGCTCCAGCAACTTTTCAAAGATGCATGACGGCAATATTCCTTGACATGGTGGAAGACTTTATGAAAGTCTTCATGGATGATTTCTTGGTATTCGGTAATTCTTTTGACCAATGTCTTGGCAATTTAGATAAAATGCTCGCTAGATATGAAGAGACCAACCTTGTGCTAAATAGGAAAAAATGCCATTTTATGGTAAAGAAAGGTATTGTTTTGGGACACAAAATATCTGAGAAGGGAATCGAAGTTGATAAAGCTAAAATTGATATGATAGCCAAATTACCCTATCCACAAATGTGAAGGGTGTTAGAAGTTTCCGGGGACACGTTGGGTTTTATTATATATTCATAAAAGACTTTTCCATGATTTCTAAACCAGTGACCCAGCTTTTAATGAAAGACGCGAAATTTGATTTTTCCTAAGATTGCAAGAAGGCATTTAATAAATTAAAGAAAAATTAACTACGAGCCTATTATAATATCTCCCGATTGGAATGTGCCATTTGAATTAATGTGTGACGCCGGTGATTTTGCATTAGGGGCGCTCTTAGGACAAATAATAGACGGGAAATTTAAACCTATCTTTCATATGCTAGCAAAACCCTGAACGGTGCCCAAGCACATTACACTACCACTGAAAAAGAACTTCTTGCAATTGTTTTCTCTTTTGATAAATTTCGCCCATATCTTATCATATCAAAAATTGTAGTCTACACTGATCATTCTACTTTGAAGTATTTGTTCAGTAAACAAGATTCCAAACCAAGGCTTATCAGATGGGTTCTACTTCTAGAAGGGTTCAATATCGAAATAAAAGATAAAAAGGGGAAGAAAATATGGCTGCAAATCACTCGAGAATCCAAATATGGGATAATTAACTGAAGAAGAAATCGCTGACGAATTTCCCGATGAGCATTTGATGATATTAAAACCCAAGCTTAATGACGAAGAGCCATGGTATGCGGATTATGTCAACTACATTGTCGGATAAGTGGTACCTCCGAAATCCTATGTTTATGATAGATATATACTCTTGAAGAAATAGAAATACTCTTAGAGAAAAGATTTGTATTAGCTTCAAGGTTTGTAACCCCAGTACTTTAAGAGTACTCGTATTATTCTAATAATATTAAAGCAGTTTGTTTATTGTTCATTGTTTGTTTGGTTATCACTGTTTCATTGATAAACACCTCTAGAGTATCAAAGTGTAGATTCCGCATACACTTTGGTATACATACAAAGTCTCAATATTTGTTATTTTGGATTCTTCCAAGGTAACAAACTCTTTACTACGTAAAGAATCGATCAAGGCATGGGATCAACATAAATGATGCTATAAAATAGATGTTATTTGATGTTATCATACCATTATTGGGCCGCGAGCCCAATAAGCTCGAAAGTTCTCCAATAAGTTCAAAAATAGATCCATTTGTATCATAACCTTTTTAGTTCTTTAAATAAGCTTCAAATGAGCTAGGATAATACTTAATAAAATAAGTCGGGGTTAATAAGCCCTTATTAAGATGAGGCCTTTCGTCCTTATTGGGCCACAAGCCTAATAAACTCAAGGAGTCTCAAAATAAGCTATAATTTGTTTGGTAAGTTCAAGATCCAATACGCGATGAAATAAATGCTTAATAAGCACATGAATAAGCTAGTTTCAAAATAACTTATACCCACGAACCCTTATTGGGCCGAGTCCACTTTTAGGCCCATTAAGACCACTTTGCAAACAAATAAGCTCCAAAACCAACATCAAAAGTACAACATGCTAATAAGCTCTTAATTAAAATATGATAAGTTCATAAGTTCTAATAAGCTACAATAAGCTGACGAAAG
>BQNB010100733.1:0-24635 GCA_026074375.1 Tanacetum coccineum
ATGATGAATTTTTATAAAATAGTTAGACTCATTATTATTTTTATCCAAAAATCATGGAAGCTCACAACTCATTGGGGAGTCATGGAATGTAAGGAGAAGAATCAATTAGGTGTTTAAGTATTTTATTTAGAGTCATCTTGTGACTATAAAAACTGAGTAAAAAGCAGAAAGTTAGGAAGTAAAGTTTTAAGAGATAACTTGAAGTTAGCAAGTATGAGGAGTATATAGAAGGGTTAATTAAGGTAGGATATTGAGTATCCATCGTTGTGATTGTTACATCGACTTGGGTGTGTGACCTAATCGATGGTAACATATATGTGTATTGTTTAGATTCTTTGCGAGACTAGTTGAAGAGTTTGGATTGCTTGCATCAAGGTGAGTTTTACAGTCCCAATTTTTACTTATATTTTAGGATGGAAATGATGCAAAATTGTTTTTGAATTATGAACCGTGATATGTGTTTTTAAGTGTCGAACTATATGATTGCTATGTGATATGAATTGTGAAGAGGCATGCGTATGTGAAGAGGGCATTGACCTAGTTATGAAGAGTGGAAGGGTATGTGTATGTGAGGATGACATGACCTAGTGTGAAACCCGAACGGACTTAGCTAGTCAAGTGGGTTAGTCTTGCGTATTGACAGAAGAGAGAGATTATTGGGATGGAGGGGTACGATCCACCCCAGATATTTGTAAATTGATTGTTGTGATAGAATAGCCATGCATATATGTTCGTAAATGTTGTTTTTGTTTATCGCGGTGTCATATATGAGTCTTAAACCTGTAACTCTCACCAACAATTATGTTGACGTTTTAAGCATCATTTTCAGGTGAGCAAAACGTGTGAAGAGTTAGGAAGAAGAGTTAGCTGGACCATAGGCTTGCATGCGGAGTCTATGACTTATCTGTTTTTAGTTTTCAATTTGAACTTGTTATGTTTTGTTCTTCATGCATTATATGTTGGATTTTGTTTTTGGGCGTTGTCATAGCACGCTTCGGATTTTAAAGTTAATTAAATGTCATTTTTAGTTTTCTCTATTTTGACGCCTTGTGTTGTGATGATGCCTAATGATCATGCCTTGCGATTCCGCCTTGGCGGGGTGTGACATGAAGCACACATACACACCCGGAACGCCAGGATAGACATGAGTGTTCGATCACATCCCCATTCGAATTTAACCAACGGTTAGGATGAAGAATGATATAGGGTAGGAACCTTCTAACTTTCACCAAAAGTCGTAAACCAACAAGGTACAAGACATGCATACACACCCGGAACGCCGGGATAGACATGCATGTTCGTATGAATCCTCATTCGCGTAAAACCAGTGGCTAATCATTAGGTGAGAGGGAAGTAAATTGTTGTTAAATAAAAATCAAGAAACAAATAGATTAAGGCTTAAAGTACAAGTTGCTAGACACTTATTTTCCCGACCGTTATTATGACAAAGACACAACTATTTACAACGTCTTGATCATAGATCAAAAACAACAACCTAAGTTGGCGTTCCCATAACGGTCAACTTCCCAATCATCCCAAAACTTTACATACTCTACAAGGTAAGTGGCGATATCTTCCACTTTGTACAATACTCTACATCGTTGATTTTTGTCGACGTATCAACGAATAATCGATCCTTCGTATAATTCCTTCGGTAATGCTCTTTCGCGAAACGATTATCTTCAAACTTTCTTTCTCTCATTTTTTCTTGCAATTTTTCTCATTTTTTATATATATTAAAATTTTGTTTTAAAACTAAACTTCAAATCTCAGTGTAGTTTCACCAACTTCACGATCATAATAATTCTGGATAATTCCTTTGGTAATTTCTTCATTCTTCAGATTCACCATTAATTGCGACGGTAGTAAAATCACATGAGTTTTGACTACTAATATACATTCTCATTTGCAATGTGCAAATTTCCAACCGCACCAAAGATAAAAAATGACACAAGACTCGGGAAATACAAACTTTACACTTTAAGCAACTAGCAACTGTAAATTAAACTTTAATCTAACAAGGTAGGTTAAGGTGTAAGGGTGTAAGGAAATAAATAGTTGGTGTAAATTCCTAAAGGATTGGCTCTACGGGTTGTTCTAGTGGATCACACTCTAAAGATGAGAGTGGAAGGGTTTAACGGGAGGTTAACTAACTGGTGTAGTTAGTTAATAAACAACATGTAAAGGCAATTTTGGTGTAATCCTAAGATTTACCAATTTAAACAAGTTACTCCAATTAAATCAATAATACTCATTATTATGGTCTCGAGTGATATACCAAGCCAAGTTCTAAAGTCTACAATATCACCGGCACACTCATATTTTGTGGAATTTGGGTAAACATTTGGAAACAGAAAGGTTAAATCCTCACAATATCTAACAAGGGTTATTGTTTTTTTTTTTATTGTGTGCGGGTTATGTAACATGTAATTTCACAAAAGTATGCTTGAAAAAATTTTAAATTTAAGCATAATTTAAGCATTTTATTGTGAAAAATAGGACAAGTGATCATTCTAATTCCATCCCCCACTTGAATTATACAACGTCCTCGTTGTATATGTAAAACATTAAATACGGGAATTTAAAAAGAATTAGAATGAGAAACTCCCCTGATATTTGCTCGGTAGATTCTTCAAGTTGTATTTATGAGCAAGATTGTGCGTTGAACAGCCGCCTTGAGGTTTTCAAGACTCCAACACTTTAAGATCTCTAGATTTTTAAATTCTCCACCAATATTCGTCGATTTCTTTCACGGAGGTCTGTTGTAAAATATAGAATAAACGATGTGCAGTTTTTATTTGTGTATTTGTTGGTTTAGACTCAAATAATAAAACACCTAAACTGTACATGGAAGTCAATACGCCGCTTATCTATTCCCATTGTTACGCCGTATTGATATCTGTATCGAATACGCTGTATTCATTTAGCGAATTACAACTCGTTTATTGGGACTGTGCTAAAATAAAGACTGGATAACGTCCAGAAGTCAATACGCCATATCCATGGGGTGGGTTTGGATACGCCGTATAGAAAATCTGGGAAGACAGACTCGATAAAAATTGAAAATACATTCGGTGTATTCCCAGGCAAAGCACTTTTGTTTACAGAAAAGTATTTAAGTTAGACTTGCCCTAATTTAATCTCATCCTTATAAAACAATTTAGGGTCAAACAGGATGCCAAATGGCACATACAAATTCTTGATTAGAAAATTATGAATCGGATCCTCTTGTTTAAGATGATTACAAGTCATGATATTAACATTTAGATTCTTGATAAAAGTTTCAATTTTGAAAAATTTATTAGATGTATCATGACTTTTTCAAAGCTTATTTGACCCATGTGCATAGGCACCATCATCGGTATTTATTAAATCAGGTAATGGTTTGACAGATAAATCCCTCGAAGAGTGTTCAATATCGACTTTATCATCATCATTGTCCTTATCGAATTTGAATTTTGTGGATAAATACTTAAGAAATAGATCATTAAAGTATATAAACGTTTTGGTTCTTTCATCACAGCGGAAATGATGTTTCATCTTTTAAACCAAATTCATCGATATGTTGTGGGTTATTATCGGTTCAGTTAATAATCTGATTTGGACGTTTTGAGCATCATTTGTAAACAAATGGCTGGAAAAATTCATTCTCGAAATCTTTTAATGAGTGTTCTAAATCATCAAAATAATGACCGTAGGCTTGGGTGATGGAAAACAAAAAAATATTGACTTATATCTTTATATATTCTGATCGTTTTTAAATTGTCTCTGACAGAATATTATTTTGTAGGAAATGATTTTTGTCTAATAAATTAACGTGCAATCTTCATCGTCGGATTTGCTAAAAGATATTCCTAAAGTCAATTTCATCAGTTGTTAAGAGAAACTTACGTAGGCTCACTACGAGAGTGCTACTTCTGAGTTAACGTGAACTGTTAAAGACTATAGCTGGATTCAGTTTCATAGATCGAGGTCATAACATCTTCATTATCCCAGATCTTACCGTACGTAACAGTTTTTCAGTTATACACCTTACCACACCTACGAGCTTTTTCTTCCTCAAGCCTGATATACTCCTTCATAGTAATGTTAGGGTCGTCCATTTTAACCTATAATAATTTTGCTGGGAAAGAAAACTGTCAAATAGCTTAGTACGCCGTATTGAGTCAATCCCAGCCTCCAAACCTTATTGAATCCCATTGTTAATGGCAAGAGATATGAACTTCCCCAAGGTGGAACAACATTTAGAGGATTGATCGCATTTAATCATGGCAAGACGAACGCCGTGACTAAGGACCCATCTCCGCCCAACTATCACAGTTAGCATATGAAGGTAAAGGTCAGTGTCCATATGACGCCTGACATCAGCAATACGGACATCCTGCTGGGTGGACTGCTCCTCAAAACACCAAGCCACTGCATCATGAAGAGACGCGAACTCCTGATGTGTTGTTGTGTAGGTGTTATTTATTTATCAAGTTTTACTATTTATTTTATGCCGACTATACCTAAAAACAACACTTTAACGGGTAGTGTATCAGATCATATGAAGCTTCATGGTAAGTAGGGTGTCTATCACTAAGAGCGAGAGCGTTAATTCCTAATTCTATCAGTATTTTAGTTATCTAAGTTAAACCTAAAACTAATGCAAAAAAGGAGGTTTCAGCCTGAGAGACTGGCACGGTTTTGTGTATCTACCCTAAGGTTTTGATGACAAGCAAAGCAATAAACACACACAAGAAGATAAACAAACGATAGAGAAGCGGTCGATAACTAATGTAAGGAAAACGTATCAACCATGAATAATCTGATAAAACGCAGGTTTGTTTATTTAGTGCAATGATTTTCTTATCTCGAAGGGTCATATCATTCTTAGACTTAGGCGGTACTTCTTCCTAAGACATAGACACGCTAATCCTGTCATAATTAGACGCATTCGCATAAAGCAAGCATTTGTTGATTATAACTGATCGTGCCGGATTCACACCGTAAATATATATAATATATAATAAAATATAAAATATATAAAGAAGTGTAAAAACCAACAATCAATGATACAGTCCACTGTCCGAGTCCTTACCAATGGAATAAGAACGTACTTGTTGATACCAAGGTCACCTTATGGCTCAACTAAGCTCGCTAAACTAAAGGCAAGGATAGGTCAATATTTGTGATCCTATGATTCTAGATATATAAATTGCAATATGGAGAGCTATCCCAGACTCTTAGCCTACGCCCAAACAACACCGAAGTTGCAGCGCATTAAATATGTAGGACTAGACCCAGTTGAATGATAGGTCGCATACTTAAGCACGTAAACAAATATAAATTGATAAACATAAACAACAATCAACGATAAATTAAGCAATCGAGATAAACAAACCAAACATTAGATCTTTATAAACATGGCTGATACCTAGGTATCAGCCGATAGTCATTGTAAAAATACACATGGTTTGATATATGAACGATTAAAGTAAAGAAACCTCGATGAACGCGTATTTGGTTGTGCGAAGATTACAAGAGTGTTCCTATGATCTTGAGGCTCTTTTCTGACCTTCTAGGCTCTTCTGATCGTCTCTTGGTCGACTTGGTGGTTTAGGGATTCACTTGCATACCCAAAATTGAGTTTAGGGTCGTCTATATATATAGGGTCTGGTAGTCGGTTCGATACGGCGTATTGAGAAGCTCAATACAACGTATTGGATGACTTGGCGTGGGCTCTAAGAATAAAATATTCCAAAATTCTTGCGCAGGAATTTGGATACGCCGTATCTGATTTTTGGATACGGCGTATTGACCAATACGCCATATCCGTTTTCTTAGATACGGAGTACTGACCAATACAGAGTATTGGGGTTTTTGGATACGGAATATTGGCTGAAAATGTGTTTTTCTTTATTTTTGACCAAAGTATCATATATGGCGTATCAATGACGTATTCTTCAAAATCAGGCAATGGTCTTGAGTTCTTCAAAGTCTTTAGATACGGCGTATTTGTCTAGAATGAGACGGCGTATCGATGTCAGAATCAGTCAACTTTCTTAGACTCTTCGTTTATGCTTCAAAACACGTCCTTTTCTTCATCTTTTTCCAAATACTCGATAATTACTGCAAATAACAAATATAAATAATTAAGTACCAATTCATGCAATAATTATATCAAATGGGTCAATTACTTGGGATAAATGATGCTATAAAATAGACGTTATTTGATGTCATCAAGTAGTATGAAGACTGTTACTGATGGTATCCTTTCTACACACTCTCTGATACCAATCTATCACACCCCACCAAGGCAGAAACGCAAGGCGCGACATGAAAAGATATTAATATAGCACAAGCATCTTAATAGAGAAATACTAAATAGTGAAATAAAAGCAAAGACACAATGTGTCATGATAACATCCACAATAAAACGACAATGTATGAATGATAGGGGGTTACCATCCGTACAAGTCTTACAAAATCAAAAACATAAACTAGAATTCGAAACAAACATATTAACCAACAAAGACATAGCACAAATCATAGATCTTCAAACGCATCCTACGGTCTCACTAGCAAACTTTCCTAGCATCATATCCGATCACCTGAGATACCTGAAAACGATGCTAAAACACGTCAACACTAGGTTGGTGAGATGCCATAGGATTTTAGACACCATCCTCAAAACATTTCAAAACAATTCCCACATTACTGTGATAAGATAAACAGTTGCATGGCATATCATGAACTATCACATACTACAAATCAATCAGCTCAATTCAACACAATTCAAATCAATATAGCTCAAACAAAATAGCTCAACTCAAAAAAATAGCTCGGCTCAACCCAAGTGGGGAAGGAACGATCCCCCGATCCAAGCCAACCCGGCTCCACTTGTCTACTCATACAAACACATAGCAAGTTAATTTGCCACACAGCACATGCATTTTTAAGCTCAACCATCAAATATCACAGTAATAAAACATTTAATACTCAAGCATCGTTTCCACCCCAATGAAAAATCTTAGAAAAGATAGGGCTATGACACTCACCTGAATGCGCAGCTACAAGTAACTCAAACTCCTTCCTTAAAAACTATACACAATAAAAACTCA
The DNA here is from genome assembly GCA_026074375.1 of Tanacetum coccineum. Lineage (NCBI taxonomy): Eukaryota > Viridiplantae > Streptophyta > Magnoliopsida > Asterales > Asteraceae > Tanacetum > Tanacetum coccineum. The sequence continues at coordinate 7,104 of BQNB010100733.1, forward strand.
TGTTACCATCGGTAAGCTAAACGCTTAATCCAATATAACACCCAAATGATGGACCTATAATCATCTATACTATAGGTAAAGACTCTCACCATCATTATATCTTCATTATATCTTTTATTTACTTTCTACTTTCATTTTAAACACTTACAACTTTCTGCTCAAATGCAGAATTTTTACCCAACTTGCACGACTTAAAACCCTTACCAAACTGCATCCACAATTCCAACAAAAATTCACACATGACCCCACATGTGTATACTAATCTCATCCAAAAGCCCATTGATCCGTCCAAACTATACCTTAAAATATATATAATATATAATAAAATATAAAATATATATAGTAAGAATAGTCTAAAAGCAGAATCTATAGGTCCGAGAAGTAGTATTGAGTGTTCCCGGGTCGTTATGTCCCAACGAGGCTGGAATGGAAAATCGAGAGATGATTGATGATTGGTGTTTGAATGTAACAAGGAATGATTGGGAATTAAAACTGAAAGTAAATGCACATAAAATTTGAACAAAGAACATAAGCTGGAAATTGAATCAAAGCTAGCAAAGGCAAAAACACCTAGGGATAAAAACTTTTACACTAAGACACAAATAAGCTCTAATAAGCTTAAGACAGACAAATAAGCTAATCTAAATCTAAATAAGCAAATTAAGCATGCAATTAAGCTAAATTAAAACAAGAGGAACACAACAGTACTAACAACAGTACTACCAGCACTAACTACCAGTACTAACTACCAGTACTAACTACCAGCACTAACTACCAGTACTAACTACCAGTACTAACTTAGAGTTAGTACTGCTAGTTATGTGTTAGTACTGCTAAGTATAAGTTAGTACTGCTAGCCTTAACAAAACACAATTAAACAAGAAATAAGCAAATAAGCTAAAACAGAAGGCTAACTACCCAAAATAAGCACTTTAGCATAAGAATAAGCAACCAGAATAGATTATAATGATAAATAAGCTAGAAAACTAAAAACTGATTAATTCTTAAAATTATTTTGAAAAGACAAATAAGTTCTACTGAAAACAGTAAATTAAAATAGGCTTAATCTACTCTAAAAAGCTAAAGAATTCTTAAACAAGCTGAAATAATAAGCTGATGAGCTAAATTGAACTACCAGTACTAACAGTTAAGACTAACAGTACTAACTTGGAGTTAGTACTGGTAGTGTTAAGTTAGTACTGTTCCTAAAATGAACTAGCAGTACTAACTTGAGTTAAGTACGCTTTGTTCAAAAACACCTTTAACATATTTCCAAAAATCATTTTTATTTCAAACTAATTAAAAACAGATTATCAAATAACAAGTAAGACACTTAAAGCATTTTTAATCCAAATAAGCACTTAAAAAGCAATAATTTAGTCAAACATATAAACTTAAAAACCAACATTGTATAAACTATCATCTGCAATAGATAAGTAAAGTAAGAAATAGAGAGACTTACTACACCCTTGCTCAAAACAGGGTCAAACAATGAATCTACAAGCTCTAGCTTGCATAGAACAAGCTAGTGAGAGTCCATAAGCCCATCCAGAACTGGCTTATCATCCATAACATAAGCTGAGGTATATTTGAGAGTGATTGGTGTGATATTCTCTTAACTACTTAACTTTTTAAGTTCACTTGGTTAAAACAGTTTGTAAACAAGCTGTATTGAGAGCTTTTGAACACAAAACAACTCAATTAAGAAACTTAACACTTGGAATTATAAAGTGACTTTAAAAACTCAAACTTGCATTAAAACTTGAAAGTGTTACAAGCTGAAAGTAAAAATTGTAAATAACTGAAAATAAGCTAAGTTAAATTAAAAACTAAAAACTAGATACTCGATGCCTCAAAGGCTTACAAAAAGCTCTATATATAGCCGAAGTATTGGACTTGCATCTTGTGCTTCTTTGGAGAGATAAAACCAAGTGTGTTAGTTGTGTGAGGTGAAATCAAAGCAATCCCAGCCTTTGATTTCTTTTGAGCTTCTTTGGAGACAATCTCAGCCATCGAAATGCTTTGGGAATGGAGAGGGATTGCCAACATGGACTTTATAAAGCTGGGGGGAAATAGTAGGGTGGATGAAATGATTTTGGTAGGATGTTGAGTGATTTTGCAGGAGAAGTATGGGAGCAAAACAGGGTGCTGGCTGTTATTGGTAATGCGGATATTGTTATTTAGACAAGTTAGGTTGTGACAGAGGGAGGTTGAAGATGATTAAGGGCATGTTTGGATTTTGTACAAGAAAAGCCCCTCCACATCTTTCTTCATTTCATTCCCTTTTTCCCCTTTCTTTCTTTTAATAAAAAGATTTCCAATTGGAATTTCAGCCCCTGTGGGTTTTATATAATAATATACCTTATGGGTTTTGGCATTTGACCCCTCAGGTTATATTTTTTCAATGCTTTTTCTTCCCTCGGAGTTGACTTGACTTTGGATTGGGCTTCACACACTTTTCCATCCCGTGTCCTGTTTTGGTCGCTTTTATTGCTTTGGTGTTTTCGTCTTTTTTTTTTTGTGAGATATCCGTTCCTGCACAACACAATTAGCAAAACAAGCATATATTTGGCATTTTGAGTCCGTTTTTGGTTATTTTAGCTCGTTTTTTAAAGGTAAAAGGTATGTGTAATTAAGCACATACCAAAATCCCCCAAACTAAGATGTTGCGTGTCCCACGCAATGCTATGAAGTAAGCACTCGAGAAACCAAAAATCTCAAATCCCCTCGACTAATAACTTGGAAAAGTAGCCAAGCGTTTATCAAAGGGAATAAAAGAATCAATAGCCTCGACAAGTCCCGGTTCTCACCAATTTTTATATTTACACAACTACTCTAAAAATTTTTTTTATACCTGTTTGACTTTTTTTTATTTAGCCAACAATGGGATCATAAGAAAAGAGATAACGTTCGTAGAATAATCCGCGGACAGTCCTGACGGATAATTCATGTCCCGTTTTTCTCTAGTCCCAAGCTAAGCAATTAAACAAGATCATTGTCGATATAAGTTTAGATGTTAAGCCCTCATACTTATGACTTGTGAACTTTTAACTCCCAACATGGATATATGATTTAAATGTGTGTACTCATTTCAACTCAACCATAGATCAACTTATTTTCATAGTCGTAATTCAAGATGAATCACGACTCAAAGCAACAACTTATTAGGACCTTGTAACTTGATTTTAAAGAACGAAAATTTAACTGTAGAACTTTTTGCAACATCTTCATCATCATAATCATAAGTTCTTAAAGCTAGGAATGCGTTGCTTAGTTTGAACACCTACCTAGGCCTCGCTCCCTAGTAGGATATCACAACCAACGACCGGTGTTCTTAGTTTGAAAACCCACCCCGTTGCTAGCGTAGTGGGAAATCACATCAACACCTTCTTCCTAAAATGGCTAAGGATAGGTGTCTTAGTTTGAACCCTCACCTAGACCTCGCTTCCTGGTGAGATATCACAACACACCAAATCCTTAGAAGTAAAGATGTCTTAGTTTGAACCCCCACCTCGTGGTTAGCGGAGTGGGATATCACGACACATCTTTTACTTGCTCCATATACTCAAATGTATGCTTCATTGGCATAATTTCAATATTCATGCATTTTTGCATTCATATTTCATTCATGCTTCTTTGGCATTTTAACTTTCAAATTACTTAAGAACAGAAAAACCTCGTTTTAAAGAATCAGGCTACAAATGTGAAGCTTTTTCTAAAAACATCGATTGATTTAGTTGAATTGAAATGAGCACGTGTGATTAGGCGGAATAAAAGCTAACGGGAGAAAAAGCCACAAGTTACTTATATAAGCTTTAGAAGAATCTTGCTTAGCACATAAATTTGTATTTAACTCTATCACTTCTTGTTCTTCACCTCGTGAAAGCTTAGCCTACAATTGAGGAACTAGCTAGGGCTTAACACGCCCGATCGAGTCAAAAATTATTCTCATTCTACCCATTAGGAGAGTCGAAACTGTGACAAAACACTTATTTTATGTTTGAAAATTTATAAATTTTTTCATTTTTTTTTGGTATTTTTGCAAAAATTTGGTGGTAAAAACGGGATTACGTGACAACAATGGTTGCATGCAACAATCAAATCGAAGATCCCCCCCATACTAGAACTAAACATCGTCCTCGATGTTACAAAGGGGTACCCATGTAAATCTAAGGTCGTTTATTAAGTGTGCCAAAAGATAAAACGTTAGTTGATTAGATTTGGATACTTGATTCCCAAAATGAAGCTGAGGATGTGAAACTCTTGATAAAAACACAAGCAGGAGAGTTCTTCACAATCCGGGCAATCCTGGACATACAACACAAAGCACACAAAACATGGACAAAACACGGGTAATGGACAAAACATGGAAAATGTAACTAACATAATTACTGTATACCAAATAATTTTTCATTAATTGTTTTTACATTTTGTGATTATTAAAACGTAGAGATATCAAAAATATTAATAACGTTTTTAGGCATTATTTCTATCAACAATCTCCCCTTTTTGATGATTACAAAATCTAAACTCATTAAATGTAAAATTGTTTTTAAACAAGTGTTTACTGAGTTTTATTTCTATTTCTCCCCCTTTTTTGTAGAATCAAACAGGTTTCATCGATGAATATGTGAAAAGTCGACGAGATGAACGCCCCCCCTTGATGTGTACTCCCCCTCGTTTTCAAAGGACACTAAGGAATCGAGCTATTGTAACTATTGCTACCAAAACAAGTTTAGAAGAACAAGACAACTATCTTTAACATGTAGCAAATAGGAAAAATATTTAAACATGTTGATAATGCTTAACAAGTGTGAAGTTATTTGTGTAAACTAATAATCACAAATATATATCAACTAGGCTTAACTTTTATGGATATGAAAAATTCAACCAACCAAAAAGAAAACAGAGCATAAAAAATATGAGACAAAGGGCATTCATTAAACATAAAATTGTTGTAAAAAAACAAAATCAAGCATACATCAAATAAAAATAATATTCTGAAGCATATTAATACAACAACATAGAAGTAAACTACATAGTCCTATTATTCCTAGAATTCGCATAAGACATGCTTTGCAAAAGAAAGGGATGGTTATTTTATTTTGAAAGCGAGAAAAAGTCGGCATGTATCATGCTTAGTTGGTTGTTGGTGGAGAGTTTGGGAGCGGAGGTGGTTGTTGGAGGATAATCACGTTGGATTTAAAGGTGGTGGTTGTGGTCGAGTAAGAAGAAATTCAATCCAATTGATATCTTCACTCAGGTTAGGAATTGTTTTTTGGGTGTAATAATGCAATAAGGACCATAAACCAACATGTTTTCAACTGATCCAAGTTGAGGTGATGAGGTAATTTTGGGATAGTAAGGTGACGAGGAAGTGTTACTTGTAAAGAGATACATATGGCTAGGAGATTTGTTAGTCTTGAAAGTTGATAATATATCATGAGCATTCTCTACTTAGAGATGGAGGAAAGTGGAGGTTGAGTGGTGGTTGTCACCTAAGGTGAGGGTGAGTTTGAGGCATGAATCACACTACAACATGTTGGATTGAAAGTAAGTAGGAAATGGGGTTTGAGATTGATGACACTTTGTGGTAGAGAGGAGTGTGTCACATTAATGTTGCAAGAATCAACCAAGTGGAGTAATGAGAATAGTAGAGAATCATGGTTGTTTTGAGTTGTAGGAAATTCTCTGAGGTGTTGATTTTGATTGAGAATAGATTGTGGTTTGGAAATTTGAGTGGGGGGGGGGGGGGGTAAGTTAACTTCATCCCACATTTGATGTTGACAAAAAGAGTTATCAAATTCTTTTCTCTAAATGGTCTTACGATATTTTTGGCAACCTTAGAAGGTTTGGAGTGAAGGTTTCCAAGGAAGACATTGGAGAAGACAAGATGATTGTGGAAAATGTGTTGAGGATGATGTTGATTTTATACTAGGAGAATGAGGTGTAATTAAAGAAAATGGACATTGTTTGGGAAAGTCAGCCAAGGATTGTTGGTTGCTTTTAGGTAAAGTATATAGCTAAGGTCTAAGTGAAAGAGGGTCAATACAAAGAAAACAGAAAAACATAGTATCTCAGTGGCTGTCCCTTAAATATAATGGCCGGATCCCTTTAATTTTAAAGGGGACCGACCGGTTGATTTAAAAGGGGGCCGCCACCTAGAAAGTCCAGAAGTCTAAGGTTTTGTTTTGTTTAAGAAATGGTAAAAAGGTAGAATAGTTTTTGTGGCCATTTTGCAGCAAAGTCCTATTTTAATGGCAACTAAGACTACAAAACCTTTAGTCAAGCAAGAAGATAGGCAATCAAAGTTTGTAATTTTAATGTTTTAGCATGGATCAAGTCCTAAGGTATTTAACGCAAGAATAACATGTAGACCAAGTCATTGTAAAGGTAAAAATAAAGTCTTCCATAGAACCATAGTAACAAATAGTTTTAAATACTCTAAATAGTTTAGTAATTCTTATAAGATTTCAGAAATAAACCCTATGTGTTGTAAACGCATTAAAAAGAGACTTGTTTTTTGCATTTATTAAGCCTAGGTGGTGTGCTATATGTAAAAATGTGGGAGTAAACGATTATTTGACTCTACGAAAGAAACCCTACGAAATAATCCAAGTGCTCCTTGATTTAATGTTGCTCAAACAAAATTGTCAAAGTATATATTGGATTATATATTTTGGCATCAAATGTAAGATCATTATGCATGATTTGAAAAATGTTTTTAGCATACATCAACAATGTATGAAAATGGATTTTTCATGTACTCCTAGTCGTGAGAAGGATTTTGTTAAAGGAATTGGCCTTTTTATGTACATAATAAAAATCTTAAATTTAGCTAAACCCAAGTTACTAATCTGTATGTAATTTTTTCTTTTTGAAGAGTTCTTCAATTTTTATGATTTGTGCAAAATAAGAATGCTAGACTCAGAAAGCAAGAAGAAAAAAAATATCCTACTATCAGATGCCCCGTCCCGTCCTTAATTATATGGCCGAACCCTTTAATTTTAAGGGGACCGCCCGTTAAGAATTAAGGGGGCCGCCCATCTGACAAATTTTTTTTCTTAATTTTTCAATTTTAGCATCTCAGTCTTGATTTTAGTTCATTGTTCTTATTTACTTTTAAGTTCCTTATCAGTCATTTATGGTAATGAGACTACATAGTAAGCATTTAATCAATTTGTTCCATCATTCCTAGACCTAGACGTAAGTAATTGAAGGGCTCACGTTTAAGGGGTTTAGTTAGAATATCGGCAATGTTATCTTCCGATGACACCTTTTCTATGGAAATATTTCCTTTTTGAACATTGGTCATGAAGGAAATGGTGACAAATCTCAATGTGTTTTGTACGAGAGTGTTTGTAGGGATTTTTGCTTAAGTCTATAGCCCTTTGTTATCACACATTATAGGAATGTCATCTAACCTAATGCAATCCTACGAGAGCTTGTTTTATCCATAGTGCTTGTTGACATGCCTTTCTGGCGCTTACATATTCGGCTTCGGTAGTGGAAATAGCAAGAGCGGTTTGCTTCTTCGAGAACCAAGATGTTAAACAACATCCCATAAACGTGCAAATACCACTAGTGCTTTTTCGGTCCACATAATCTCCCGCATGATCAGAGTCCGCATATACTATGGTTTCTATGTCGGACCCCTTAGGATACCATAATCCTAAGTGCATAGTGCCTTTAACGTATCGGATATACGTTAAACCGCTTCAAGTGAGAGATTTTAGATCCTCCTAGGAAAGCGTGCACAAAGGTAAAACACTAAAACATATAATCGGGCCTACTTGCCGTTAAGTATAATAAACTTCCTATCATACCTCTATATTTGGTGTTATCTACGGACTCACCTTCTACGTCTTTCGTGAGTTTTGTTTTCGTGGATATGGGAGTTTTCATTGGCTTAGAGTCTAAATCCCAATCTATTAAGCCTCTCCTTTATATATTTTGATTGATTTAAAGAATATACCATCTTCTTAATATGTTTTATTTATAGTCCCTAAGAAAAAAATTTAGTTCCCCCATCATACTCATTTCGAACTTCCGTCATGCCATGCTTTTGGCATAATCAATCACATATCTCTGACAAGTTGATCCAATATAATATCATCGACATATAATTTGGACTAATGATGAAATTAGGGTCCCTTCTTTAAGTAAAGAGTGTGTTATCTAAACCATTCCATGTTGTAATCATTGGTGTTAAATAAGAAAAGCTTTCCAGCTATCGTACCAAGCTTATAGAGCTTGTTTGAGTCCGTAAAGAGCTTTCTTAAGTCTATAGACATGATTAGGTTTTGCAAAGTCAATGAATCCCAGAGTTGTGCATATAAATCTTCTTCATTGATAAAACTGTTAAGGATGCCTCTTTACATCCATTTGAAATAATTTGAAGTCTAGTGCGCATGCATAAGCTAACAATATTCTTATGGATTCTAATCTAGCTACGGGTGCATAAGTTTCGTCATAATCAATTCCTTCTTGTTGATTATAACCTTGGGCAACAAGCTTAACTTTGTTTCTAGATACGACACCATTTTCTTCAAGCTTATTTTCTTAATACCCATTTAGTTTCCAATTATTGTGTCTATCGATAGGTATTGGGACTAATTCCTAACATCATTTGATACAATTGTTAAAATTTCTTCTTGCATAGACATTCTACCTAACTTTTACTCTTTGGTGCATCATTTAATATTTTTAGGTTTCGATGGTTGAAAAAAACAAAAGAAATACTTTTGTCCTTTTGGGCTTGTGATCTAAGAGTTCTTTGATTTATATTACCTATGACATTTTTCTAATGGGATGACTGTTTAGATTCTTTTAAATGTTTATAATTTCATTATTTTTCTTTCTAAAAATTTATCTTCAGATTATTTTCCTAAAGTTCCTTGTTTTACTAACCTCAATAGCTTCTTCTTCGACTAAATCATCATCTTCCAATGGTGATGTTTTAGGTAGGGGAGGAGTTTCATCGAATGTCACATTTAAGGATTCTTCGACTTTCATTGTAGCTTGTATGAATTATAATAGGCTGATTGCATTTGAGAGTATCCCTAAGAAATACAACTTCATACGACTTTGGGTCGAACTTGGAGTGTCATCCTTTGTATTAAATTGAAGCATTTTACCTTCCAATTACTTTGAAATCGTTTACGGTTTGTTTTCTTCGTCCTCTTAAATAACTCTATGGGTTTTTTCCTAAATATGTCTAATGGAATTCTATGTAATTATGTATGGTTAACGTATCGAACCGCATTACTAACCAAGACCAAAAATTTAGAGGTAATACATTGTTCATTTAACATGGTTCTACTCATTTCTTGTATAGTGCAATTATTTCTTTCTACTACCCCATTTGATTATGGAGTACGAGGAGCGGAGAAATTTTGAGAAATTCTGTTTAACTCACAATAGTTTTCGAATTGTACTTCATTATCAAATTCTCGACCATGATCCGATCTAATTGACACTATGAAACATCCTAATTTATTTTGAATCATTTTACTAAATATTTTAAACTCACCGAATGCTTCGGTTTTATTTTCTAAAAATATAGTCCATGTATATCGAGAATAGTCATCTACAATTACTAATGTATAACGATTTCCTCCATAACTCCGTACGACGGATGGGCCAAATAAGTCCATGTGTAATAATTCTAAGCATCTAGTTGTTGATACTATATTTTTGGCTTTGTGACTAGCATGAGCTTGCTTTCCAATTTTGGAAGCGTCACAAAAATGTCGGTCAAATTTAAGCTTAGGTAGATTTCTAACTAATTCCTTAGAAGCCAATGATTGAATTAATTGCATATTTGCGTGACCTAATCTCCTATGCCATAAAGTGGAGTTTTCATCTAAAGTTGCAAGACATATTTATATTCTTTCAGTTATTTCCTAATTTCATCACATATAGTCCCCTCTTTTTCTAATTCCTCTACCTATGACCTTTTCGTCTTTGTGATTATTTCGCTATCATGTTCGATAAATACTACTTTGCATTATATTAACACATATTTTGAACCAACACTAAGCAAATTAATTTTAAATTATCTACGTGCTCAATATTTTTAATAATTAGGAGTCATGAGAATTCGTTACTGCCTATGATGTGCCTCGTAAATTGCTTCTAAAAATGACGTTCCCTCTGTTATACGCTTTGTATGTAGAAAACAACTTTCGGTTACCCGTCATATGCTTCGAGCATCCACTATCTTTAATCCATTTGTCGGCATCCTAAGTTTTAATTACAAGTGCATCTTACATTTTTATTCTTGAAACTACATGACAATTTCCATCTTTAGTCTTTTCTTCCTTATCTTCGCCACTATCACTCCATGCTCCTCCAATGAAATCTTTTTGATTATTGCTTCTTGACGACTTTGGAAATCCTCCGATGAAATGATTTGGATCTCTACATCTAAAGCATTTTCCTTCACTTTTACAGAACTTGTCACTTCTACTTCTTTTGAAAGACTTTCTTTCTTTCGTCTCGTGGTTGTCCTTGCAAATCTTCTCGTCTTTTAAAAATTTCTTGAATTCCTTTTACGGCCATGGGTTAATTCTCGTCTCACTACAGAATTCGAGCTATCTTCATCACTTGATTTCTTTTTGGCCTTCAAAGCAAGAGATCTATTTTGTTCTCTTTTGCCTTTGACTATTTTAGAATCTTTCTTAATTATCACTTCATAAACTTTCAAGTTTCCAATAAGTTCATCAGGTAATAGATATGTTAAATCTTGATTCTTCATACCGTAACTTTTTGCGCGCCCATTTTAGGATAAGTGCCCCAAAAGAAATTTCCTAACATAATTACTTGCTTGCAAAAACTTTCATTAAGTGCTTTAGACTAGTAATAAATAGATTAACTCTAGCAAAAGCATTATCATATCGATTCCCTCTTCTGAATCATAAATTGTTCATTTTGTTGAACAAGAGATCTATTTTATAATCTTAGACTTGATATTTACCTTGGTGAGTGATTAATAAAGTAATCCAATTTCTTTGCGGTTTTACCCATAAAAAATTCTTTTCATAATCTTACGTGGTAGACGCATGATGACTAATAATATGTATTTATATAGCCACACAATGATATCATCTTGAACGTTAAGACATGGTAATATAGTTTTAATATTAGAAATAGAAATCTCAAAAAAACGTGAAAACGAAAGGAAATTAATAGCATGTTTCTAGTTAGATTTTCCTAACATCGATATTTTTTCTAAGATTCTACAAACCCTTGAGGTAATGTAAAGGGAGGAATTACATGCAAAAACTTTCAAGTTAAAGAATAACATTGATGGCTAGCCCATCATATATATATATAGTAGAACTTGATGTACTTCCTTGAATATCTAAGTACATGTTTACTAGTCCGTGAGGCTAACATTAGTAATAATGTGTAGATATTCAAAGGTAGAAAGTAAACTAAATTGCGACTTTGCACTTCATCTGGTATAAAGACACACATTATGTTATCTCACATCCAATAATGACAAGTGCAGTTTAAATACTGTATAGACTCACCATGTACTATTGTCTAAATTCAGTAGGAGCAACACATTTTACTACTGATATAACGCACACTTTAATGTTTTCTAGCATCAGTGGAGCTATGACTATCTACCTTGTAAGTGACCCATTATTTCTAGCTTTCTTGAACATAATACATTACTTTTTCACATATGAAGCATTATAGTTTTATAAGAATCATTGCATATTATTTATTAGATAACTTATCGCTTTTCTGATGTCGCCGCTTAAAATTTTATCTATACAATATTTTTGCAGGATTGCTTATTAAACAATAAAGTTCTATATATACTTGTAATGCAAATGTGATTTTAGTTTGACTTAAATCATATCATATCTGTGACATTGTCATATTATTCATACAAACATACAGAAGCGTGGTGGACTCATAACCTACTAGTCTCAGGATCGTAACCTAACTCATAATATGCTCACTTATTTGTATAAATGATTGATGTTGTGCCGTGCACAAGTGGGAGAAATCCTAATTGTGTGCAAGGTACAACATATAAGAATATGACTAATGGTTTTTCTTAACCAAATGGTAAGAAAGCTAATATTCTACTAGGACTTATACACCTTGATGTATGTTGCCCTACTTAGAACTAGTGTCATGAAATAATGAATACCTACTTCATCATATTCACTAAAAAGTTTAACCAATATGATTGTGTCCTCGTGTAGAGACATCAACATGATGTATGTAATTAACTTGAAAAGACCATTGAAGCTAAAAGTTGGCATTCAATAATACTTTATTTAATATGCTTGTGACTTCTTGTAAAGACATAAACATAAGGTCCTTGAACTGTTCTAAGACTTATAAAGTAAGTAATTGACTTGTCATGTCTCCTTGTCACGACTTGTACATGAAGTCATTGAAATGTTCAAAGACTTATAACGTAATGCTAGCAATAAATGTGTTATGTTTTCTAGTTAAGACATGTACATAAAGTCCTTGAACTTCTCTAAGACTCCTACATTATAGCATGCAATTGGCTTGAAATTACTGTTAATGTGTTTGAACAAATTGGCAAGTATGTGAGCCAAAGGGTATTAGGTTATCTAAGAGATTGTAACACTGTCTCATAATCTCATTACTCATAGAATACTACATCTTTATGGTATGTCTAATGTGTAAAATCAAACTCTATTGATATTGTTTGATTTTTGATAACTTTAACTACCCTACATCTAATCTTATCAATGTTAACAAAAAATTAAGTAAGCCACATGTTTACTCAATATGGTTCCAACCAAGAAGGTAACTAAGACACCATCAGGTTATGGAATGAGAAGACTCCCATTAAGTCTTAACTAAAGTTTTGAATTTGTTGAGATCATGTTAAGCGTGTTATTAGCAAACTAGAGTCAAGAACTGCCAGCATATACATCCCAAACGAGAACAATTTTATTGTTACTCGACTTACTATGTATTTGGAGAAAGTCTCCTTTTATACGAAGCAAGTGGGAGCATCTGTTTTGGAGAAAGTCTCTTTTTATACAACATTCTGAATGCACTAGCGAACAACATAATGAATGTTGAGATATAGTCTATGAAAGAAAATCATTTTTGGAATTTGATTGATCTTTCACCAATCGGTAAGACTGAAAGGTTAAATTGGTTCTTCTAGGAGAAGACTAATATGGATAGAAATGTACACATATTTATACGCACACCTAGAAGCAAGGGTTTTACTTATACTCAAGCGATTGACTATGATTAAAACTTCTTTTCCTTGCAAGCGTTAAGTGAATAAAGATATTAATTACCATACTTGATTTTATGAATATGAAACATGGCAATTAGATGTCAAAACTATTTCTTGAATGATTACCTTTGCGAGGACGTTGTGTAATCAAAAGGGTTTATGAATCCAAATTATCTTTAGAAAATGTGCAAGCTGCAAAAATCCAAGTGTGGATTAGAGCATGCATCTAGGAGCTGGAATCTTATGTTTAAATCAATAATTTGATTTTGATTAAAATAAAGATAACTCCTGAGAACACCTTAAAGCTAGTCGAAGCATTATGTTTTATTATCTCATATGTTGTGAACATATTTGAAATAATATTTCACCTAATCTTGATTTTAATCCTTAGTTTGGAATAATGTTTCTATTAAGAGATATACGAATTAAAACATACAACCTTGGATCATATGTCTATTAGGATAAACATACGCGATTAATAAGTCTAACACAACATGTCACATCATTGAGTAAGACTCAAAGTTCTATCTTATCTGATGAGTTAAACAGATGTATGAAAACGTTTAGTTTAGCTAAAAGGTTTCATTATGTATGTCATGATATGTATTAGGCTAATTGTAATACTTGAATGAATGCAAGATGAACTGACAACCATAGTAACTAAGTGAAAGTCATTTGACTACTATTGAAAGAACATTCTAAACGGCCTGCAAAGGACTAAAGACATGTTCATCATTTACGAATTTTTAATAAGGAGATTAGTGTTGAGTTTATACACTAATGCTTATTTTGATTGAGATGATTCCCAACCTAGTCATAGCAGGATTTCATCATAAATGATAATACTGCTGACTAGACCTGCTTAATTGAAAGCATTGTTGCACTATTCATTAAAGAATAAGAATACTTTACAGTTTGGGAAGCTGTTAGGAAGACTGTCTCATATAGGTGGTTTTGCTTGCTTTAAACAACCTATGTAATTTTTTATGGTGATGCTAGTATTATTGTATTAGCACATGAATGCACATATACAGAATGACAATCATCGTATTATTCAAAACCTTTACTAGTTATGAGTTTTGAAACAAGTGTTCTCAAAGGTCACTCAGATGACAACTAAGTTGGTACTTTTTACAAAGTTAATGCTTTACCAACATGTATTAACATGAATAGGCAACATTGAACATTGACCTGGTAGTAAGTCCTCATGATATATGTTTTTAGTATTTAATAATTGTGATGTAAAACATTTTATTTCATAAATAAAATATATACATTGTGTGATCGTCTGTCTTTCTATAATACAGTGTCCTATATTACAAGTTTAAATCCAAGAATTAATTAATGTTGTCTAAAACGGTCCATTGTCAGTTAATGAACGGGACATCATTGAAAGAAGCAAAGTGAGTGTTTTGGTCATAATCATATGGTACGAAATTAATGGATGATACATGCCAAACTCATATGAATGTTCATGGATGAACATTGGACCTGACCCAACCAACGAGTAATTCACTACATGGATCTGCATCAATAGTAAAACTCGCAAGTGTTAGTCCCTCATCCCCAGAACCTAAGATTCAAAGTAGGTTTTTGTATGTTGAGAAATGTCAATCATTGATATGGTTCAATGTTGAACCTATTAAAGCGCTATAAAGCCATTTTCAGTAGGGATATGAAACACAGAAATAAAACGACACGTGCATCAAAATTAGTTTTTTTTCTCCACATTTATTGGAGTAATATACTACTTGGGCTCCCTCTGAGTGATTATGATTTGAACAGATGTATGTGTGGCCATACCCAAATGTAATTGAGATGATACTTGATTAATTTGGTAATCTAGTTCAATGTCTATATCGAGAAACAGAATTGTTAAACATAAGAATGACTTATGATCCATGTCAAAATGTTTAACATAGTATCTGTAGCAAAAGGATGATTGATATCTAAACCATTTAAAATAATATGTTTAAGAAACTATACTCATATGTCTCTGGGGGCATTGGCGTGTTGCTAGATGATAACCTTTGTTTGTATAATAACTTGATTATTATGACGTGCGCAAGTAGGAGCTGTTGAAGTATGCTCGTGTCATAATAACTAATTATATGGCTAGACACATGTGAGCCTATGGGGTCACACACATATACACTGAGGTACCATTTTATATATCATATTTATTGTATTTACGATATATAAATAACCTACGTAACTCGAGATCAATATGGGGCTTCTAATAACTAAGTAGTGTACTTAATTTATTAGACTTAAAAAGTTTAAGAAAGCCCACTAATACCCTTATAAGGGCCGGCCATATGGAGATAAAGAGAAGAGGATACTATTTATAGGATGACAACTTGCCAAAACGTTTTTGATTGATTATCCTCTCTCTCTCTCTCTCTCTCTCTCTCTCTCTCTCTCTCTCTCTCTCTTTCTCTCTCTTATGATATATACAGCACATAAACATAAACAACATAAGTGTTTTAGTTTTCTTGATCCAACTTTTGAATCTTGTTCATTCAAAAGCATTTTACAAGGTTACAGGGTTAAGACTAGCATCTATTTGGTATAAAAGGAAGTGTAGTGTGGATACATCATAGAGGTGATCTCCATTGATCACTGGGTTTCATTGAAAGTGTTATGTTAAGGTGAAGGTCACCATTTTATTCTACCGATCACGCTACAAAGGTACTAGTTTTCTTGTTTTAACTTTAATTGATCATATGACTCTATGGATCCGTTGATAGGTGCTTGTTTCACTGCGTTTTATATTTGATTATATGATATTCATTTAATCAGCACCTATACACTCACACTCGAAAAATACCATAGCTTCGACCTTTATGAGGGAGATCCTCTTTGCACTTTTGAGTCCTTTATTTCTTTAGACACTTTTCACAAAATTACATCGATTTGAAGACCTTTTCAAAATTGATTTTATCTTTAAAGTACCACATTTTAAAATCCGAATCGATTGTAACTCACTAACTTGAGATCATTGACTTTTTTAGACAACTTGATTTTATCTTTTAAGTACCACATAAAGAAGAAAAAAAATATTTATCAATGACTCAAGTCAAAAAATATTTCTCTTCCTTTTCAAAGATAGACGCACTGAAGCGTACACCTTCTTTTCTTTAAAGCTCAGGTTGTAATCTGAAATGATTGCAAGCTATTATATTAAGCGCGGGTTTCATACTGTATATGTATGAAAGCCAGTATAGAAACCACAAATCTTTTTATATTTTCTATAAAATTTGGTATAAAAGAAAATCTTTTTGACTTTTCTAAAATTTATAAAAGAAAATCTTTTTGAAATTTTTATTATCAAATTTTATATAAAAGAAAATCTTTTTTTATTTTTCTAAATTTTCAGTATAAAAGAAATTTTTTTGCCTTTTCTAAAAATTTTTTATAAAGGAAAATCTTTTTGTATTTTCTAAAATTTTATAAAAGAAAATATTTTTGTATTTTCTAAAATTTTATTAACAAAAACATTTCGTGGTAAAGAATTTATATTTCACGACTCATCATACCCAACTTCTCGATTAAAAATTTAAATCGAACTTCAGGCAGAGATTTCGTGAATAAATCCGCAAGTTGATATTCAGTACCAACGAAATATAACTCTATTGTTCCTTTTTCAACATGATCCTTGATAGAATGATACCTCACATCAATGTGTTTTGTGCGAGTGTGTTGTACCGGATTGCACGAAATTGCAATCGCACTTTGTGAATCACAGTAAATCGATACTTTGTCGTAGAAGAAGCCATAATCAGTCAATTAAGTACGCATCCACAAAACTTGAGCGTTTTGATGATTGGCTCCTTTGGTTAAATAACCTTCGAGTTTCCAAGCGTTTCAAGGATGTCTTTGAAGGAGTTTTTTATATCACATGGTGGGTTATTTGGAAGTTTAGAAATCAAGTTTTATTTGGGAAAAATCTCCGCCGGTTATATCTTCTTTTTGATGAGATTGTTCTCTTGTCGTTTACATAGTGTTCTAGCCGTTGTATTTCTAACATTGATTGGGGCTCTTGGATGAAAAATCCTAGTTCCATTAATTTGTAATTTCTTCTAGCTCCTTGCTAGTTCTTTAATAAAATTATCGTTCAAAAAAATCCACAAAACTTGAGCACAGCAGCCAAAAACAGCAACATATTCAAATTCTGCTGTAGAAATAGACACGTAATTTTGCTTCTTTGATGACCAACACACCAACTTGTCACCTAAAAACTAAACACTGCTAGATGTACTTTTTCGATCTAAGTG
>BQNB010100735.1:0-24635 GCA_026074375.1 Tanacetum coccineum
TTAATAATCTCTCGGGTAAGGAATCTATTAGGCAACCTGGATTCTCTATTGTTGATAGACTTGAGGAAACTATTAAAGTAGGCTTGGCAATGGGTCTCAACATGGATGGATGTGAGACCACCTTGGCATCCCTCATTGCTAATATTGGAGACACGGTTGTTATCCAATGAATTGCTTCTCCATCAATGTGTAAGGTCTTGGTGACCACAATAAAAGGAAATGGATCCGTTCTTTATGTAATTCACATTTGGTTAATTTTTTAGCTATTCAAGAGACAAAAATGCTTCGTTCTGATCTCCGGGTGCTTTACCAGATTTGGGGTAATTCTCAATTTGACTTCGCTACCTCTTTGGCTAGGGGGTTATCAGGTGGTATAATCAGTATCTGGAATAATCTTGTTTTCTCCAAGTCTAACATTATGTGTAATGATAACTATATTGTTGTTGATGGTTTTTGGATTCCTGCAGGTGGATCAATGTTTACGCTCCCTAAAACCTTTCTAGTAAGCTTGTTCTCTGGTCCACTTTATTAAATCTTATTTTGAATGTGGGAATGGCGTTGGTGGTAGGATGCGAGATTTAATGAGGTTCGTGATGCTAGCAAAAGGCATGGCTCGTCTTTTAATGATCGTCAAGTGAAGTTTTTTAATGATTTTATACAAGATGCCTCTCTCATTGATGTTACGCTAGGGGGTTATAATTATACTTGGACGGATAAATGGGGTTCCAAAATGAGTAAGCTTGATCGCTTTCTGGTCTCGGATAATTTCTTTGATCATTTTCCTTGTGCTACTGGTATTGTTTTGGAGAAAGGCACTCCGGATCATAGACCTATTCTTTTAAAGAAGCTTCAAGTCGATTACGGTCCTTCGCCTTTCAGATTCTTTCATTCTTGGCTAGAGATGGAGGGTTTTAAAGAGTTTGTTGCGGATACTTGGAATAGTGATGGCATCATTCATGAATGTGCAATGATTCTGTTAAAAAAGAAGCTCCAAAACCTCAAAAAAGCTATTAGAATTTGGATTGGGAAGAAAAGAAGTGATGATGCTGCTCTTAAGAAATCTCACTTAGACTTGCTTTCTGTCATTGATATCAAGATTGACCGTGGTACGGCTAGAGCGGAGGATCTTAATTCTCGAACTGAATCGGTTAAAATTCTGGGGGATTTGGACCGTTTAGAGGCGAAAGATCTAGCTCAAAAGGCCAAGGTCAAATGGGCCTTAGAAGGAGATGAAAATTCCAGTTTTTTCCATAGTTCCCTGAAGAAAAAGAGAAGACAATTGGCGATCAAAGGTATTTTGAAGGATGGTGACTGGATTGAAGATCCGGGCCCTGTCAAATCTGTTTTTTTGGCCCATTTTAAAAATCGATTTCAACCTTCTCCAGGTACTGCTCCTATATTAGATACGGATTTTCTTAACCCTATTTCGCAATCTCAACGCGATTTCTTGGAAAGACCTTTCTCCCGTGAGGATATCAAGCAAGCTGTGTGGGAATGTGGAGGTGATAGAGCCCCGGGCCCTGATGGGTTTACTTTCAAGTTCTACACATTTTTTTGGGATCTCATACAAGATGATGTGGTTCGCTTTGTTCATGAATTTTTTCGTTCCAATATTTTCCCAAAAGGATGTAACTCTTCTTTTATAGCTTTAATTCCGAAGGTGCCCAATGCTAAGAATGTGTCTGACTTTCGTCCCATAAGTCTAATTGGGAGCCAATATAAAATTATTGGTAAGCTCCTTGCAAATAGACTTAGCAAAGTTATTGGCGATTGTGTTAACCCGGTGCAATCTGCGTTTATCAAAGGGAGAAATATTCTGGATGGCCCTCTCATTCTAAATGAAATCTTATCTTGGCATCGTCATCACAAGAAAGAGGTTATGGTGTTCAAAGTTGATTTCGAAAAAGCCTTTGATTCTCTTAGATGGGATTTCTTAGACTTAATTTTAGACAAAATTGGGTTTGGTTCTCGGTGGCGTGCTTGGATTAATGGGTGTCTTTGTTCGGCCCGATCTTCTGTGTTAGTTAATGGTTCTCCAACGGAAGAGTTTGAGATATTTAGGGGTCTTAGGCAAGGAGACCCTTTATCCCCTTTCCTTTTCATATTGGCGATGGAAGGTTTACATGCTTATACGTGTAAAGCGGAGGCGTTAGGTCTTTTCAAAGGTGTCCACTTTGGAAGCGATAATCTGTGTATTTCCCACCTGATGTACGCTGATGACGTTATTTTCATGGGTGAGTGGACCTGGTCTAACGCTCGTAATCTCATAAGTTTGCTTCGGTGTTTTTATCTTGTTTCAGGGTTACGTATTAACATTCACAAGAGCACGGTTCTTGGGATTGGCATCGTTGAGGAAGAGGTTTCTTATATGGCAAACATCATTGGTTGTGGGGCGTCCAAGTTTCCTTTGAAATATTTGGGTATTCCGGTGGGTTGTAACATGTCTAGATGCTCCAACTGGAATGTTATAATTCAAAAATTCTCCTCGAAACTTTCAGTTGGAAAGCCGGTTATTTAGTTGTGTGGCGGCTGTCTTGATCAGGTCTGTTGCCTAGTTGTTCTCCCTACTTACTTCATGTCTATATATCTTACTCATGTCGCTATTCGTAAGAAGCTGGAGTCGTTACGGAACAAGTTTTTCATCGGGGGTGATATTTGTAAAAGAAAAATGACTTGGGTTAAATGGGATCAATGCCTTGCGAGCAAAAAAGAAGGTGGTCTTGGAATCGGGAGTATATATGGTCTCAACATCGGCCTTCTTTTCAAGTGTGTTTGGAGATTTTTATGCAATCACTCGGATCTTTGGATTCGTGTAATTACGTGTATTCACGGTGCTACGGGGGGCATTAATAATGCTTCAAATTCGAATATAAAGAATAGCACCTGGAATTCGATTATTGCAGCTATTAATGGTCTCAAAGCCAAAGGAATTGATCTTGTCTCTTATTGTTCTCGCGAAATTGGGAATGAAGCAGATTCTAGTTTCTAGTATGATACTTGGTGCGGCAACCAATCGCTTAAAGTGATGTTCCCGCGCATTTATAATCTTGATACTGTTAAAGATTGTTCTATTGCAAGCCGATTAAATTTGCAAGATTTAACCTCGGTTTTGTGTCGGCATCCGAGAGGTGGAGTGGAATCAGTTCAATTTGATGGTCTCAAAGCTGCTATCGGGAACATTACCCTGTCTGAGCATCGAGACTCCTGGTACTGGTCTCTTGGGGGGACAAATGGTTTTTCGGTTGCTTCAATTCGCTCGTTGGTTGATTCGCATATCCTAAATGCCGGGAATGAAGCCACTCACTGGAACAGATCTCTTCCCATAAAAGTCAATGTTTTTCTATGGAGGCTTATGCTTAATAGGCTCCCGTCCAGGGTCAACTTGGATAAGCGCAATATCGAGGTTAGTTCGCTTCTTTGTCCTTCTTGCCTTGATGATCTAGAGACGGTAAACCACACTTTTTTCAACTGTGAGATGGCGAAAGATTTATGGTCGCTCCTTGCAAAATGGTGGGACGTCGACATCCCAGTTTGTGGCAATATTTTGGAATGATATGATTGGCTTCCTAACGTGCATATTTCCCCCAAAGCTTGTTTGGGTCTCGAAGGTGTAGGGGGAACGCTATTATGGTGTATTTGGAACTATCGTAACTCGCTGATTTTCTCTAGTTCCCTCCCGAAGAAAGCTAATATTTAGGGGGAACGCTATTATGGTGTATTTGGAACTATCGTAACTCGCTGATTTTCTCTAGTTCCCTCCCGAAGAAAGCTAATATTTAGGACTCTATTGTTGCTCAATCTTTTTTGTGGTTTTCATCTAGAAACCCAAATTGTAATCTTAGTTGGATAGGATGGTTAAAAAATCCCACTTATGCTATGAATTCTATGTAATTTTGCCTAGCTTTTGCTAGTTCTTAATAAACACCGCCGTTAAAAAAAAAAATCCAACTCGTATGTGGAATATTTTTGAATACTTTAGAAAGAATATCCATCGTTAAGTATTTGAAAAAGAATACAGATAAAAAAAAATGGTTATTAATAAGCACAAATAGATATCAAGAGTCTTTGAGGGGCCGGCTGGCTGCTTATCATTATCAACTTGTCATACGCTAGAAACACTATA
The DNA here is from genome assembly GCA_026074375.1 of Tanacetum coccineum. Classification (NCBI taxonomy): domain Eukaryota; kingdom Viridiplantae; phylum Streptophyta; class Magnoliopsida; order Asterales; family Asteraceae; genus Tanacetum; species Tanacetum coccineum. Next base: position 4,124 of record BQNB010100735.1, read on the forward strand.
GGCGCTGTTATCAAGTTGCAAATATCCTCAAGATTTTTATCTCATGGTGGTGGATGACTATATAAAATCTTTTTGTCTCTGTCACTACAAGAAACTCCATTTTACCGCATTTGTTTACAAACTTTTAGATGGCGTAGAAAATTTTTGAGTTTATCAACACATATAAATATGTAAAAAAATGTTCACATAAATAATGCGAACATATTATAATTATAAACAAGTAAAAAGTTTTTATAGTTATATTTGTTGCAAATAAAAGTTCACACTTTTAAGTGTGAAAAATTCATAATGTGTCCACATTTTTAAGTGTGGACCTATATTTGTAACACCAAATCTTTCACACTTCTCATGTGTAAGGATATTTGGTATAAATAAGGTTCACACTTAAAAGTGTAAAGAAATTAAAATTTTAACTTTTTTCTAAACAAATATAACTATGAAAACTATTTTGTTTTTTAAATTTTGTTCACATTTATTTACATAACCAATTTTTACACAGTTATAACAACGTCAAAATATTGTACACATTTTTTTAAAGCGTGAAAAAAATATATGATGAAATGACTTTTTTTTAGCGTGTCACTCAAAATTTTCAACTAAACCTAATTTTAACTATCACATATCAGGCTACTCCTCATTCCTCAGTGGCGATGCCAGGCGACCCACAATTTTTTTGTTACTTTAGCTTTCTATCTTCGGCAATTTACACATGACTTTTTAACTATAGTAAAACGACCTACACTACAAAAAACATAACATACAAAAATATATTTTAATTAAATTATCACACACACAAACATGCACATGACATCGGTCGTATATACGACCCATTCGACTAAATCCTCACTGCTCGACCGATTCGGACAAAACACCCACAATGGTGCGACCTATAAGGGACTCCAACGACCCACTCTGTCGTGTATCCCATTGTGACCAGCCTCATGTTTTCATTAATAACAACCTTATTTGAGTTCCTTTTTTATCGATAAATGGATACCATGTGGTCCGAGTTAGAGATCACTAATATCCACGAAGAGGATGCTCTCGACTGACGAATGCTTGAAGGATTTTGTGGCTTAAGTTTGAGGTTGCTAAAGTTTGACAAGATGTTGCATGTTTTATGAGGTTTACAAAACTCTCAGATAAGTAATTATTCATGCGTCTTGGTGGTTACGATGTATAGGAAAACTCCCCCTTACGCCGTAGAGGCTATGATAGCTTAAACTACCTTTTATAGCTTGAATCGGGTTTTTTTTTCGAACGACAGACTTTTATTCAAAAGGGCTAGCAAGAAACTAGAACCCTGAAAATTACAAAGTACTAAGCAAATGACTCTTAATCTAGTCTAACCAAGCGAGGTTACATTTAGCTTTCGATTTACACCACATAAAAGAATGAGAAACTATACTATCGAAAACAACATACTTACTCGGGCTCTTGGACTGAAAAACCATCTTGTTGCGGAACCATCATATGTGCCACCAAGTAACAAAAAAATGTCTTAATCTCGATTTTAACTATGTTTAAGTTACTTTTCCCCAAAGTTTTACTTCCCTATAAATATAAGGGGTGGGTTCATGGTTTAGGGTATTTAATTATCAATAAACCTTGACTTTAGATCTTAAATCCTTTGTGATTTCTTGTTAACTTGTGTTAAGGTTATTGCTCACGCTTATGTTCTACGTCATTTATCCTCAATGTTTCACCCTCTTCATCGGAGATATTATATATACACTAGCCTATACATCCAGGGGCGGAGCCAGAAATTTTGGCTTGAGGGGGCACACTTTGATATTTTTTAATAACTACACTACAAAATGAATCTTAAGAAGGGCAAATTACCAAAAAAAAAGGAATATTTTCGAAAATTTATACTACAATTTTTTTCGCTAGAGGGGCACTTGCCCCTTGCCCCCCCCCCCCCCCCCCCCCCCTTGTCTCCGCCCATGATACATCCTTGATATAAATGGTGCTTATCCATTGTATCTATATTGTTTCTTTCTATCTCGTTTACCTGATCACATATCTATAGTCCATATAAAAAAACACATATGCTTAAAACTCAATAACTTGAACCAATACTTATAAAAGATGATGTAATTTATTAAATATTTATGTATCAAATTGCAATTTAAACTGCTAATTTTTTATAACCATTTACTCTACATTCATATATACATTAAAAAAAAGTGCATACACTACTAGTTTTAATACCCGTGTATGCACGAAACTTAAACATTATGTTTTTTTAAACTACATGTATAATTTTTATATCTTTCTTGTTTATAAGTTATGTTATCAAGTATTATAGAAATATTTGAAGATAATAAATTCATTAAATCTTTTATATATTACGTAGTATATGAACTTGACGATGATTAATAATTTTTTTCTTTTTATTTACCTGTTTTCCGACTCGACATTTTGAGCCAATTAATCCCAGCGAAACTATCATTTTAGGTAGCCCGGAGTCGGCTCAAGTGAACCTTCGATGTGCTTCGGTTGTACAACATGATTTCATCCCGACAATGAAAAATCCATCAAAAAGTCTTCGGGTAAATTTGGGATGTGATTAGATAATGTTAAATCTTTGTTTGAAATTAAGAAATTGTTTACGTTTATTGTATTTTTAAATATAAAGTCTAGAGGTATAAAGTTTAAGGGGTTATTTGTTTATTTTTAAAAGTTATAATAAAACTTGTAAATTTATAAATTCACACTTTTAATTCTATGTAATTTATTTAAAATTAAACCACTAAAGTTTTACTAATTATCTCATCATTTTTCAAGTTTTTGTTTCACAAATTTGACACATATATTTTGACCAATTGATTCAATTTTGACTTTTTATTAACTAATCAGATCGCACGATTTTGCTTACGTGGCAAATTCAAGCATTCTGATTGGTCCAATTTATTTTCTCACAAGATTTAATCTGATAGATAACTCCTAAGTGTTTTAATTCTTTTATTATATAAAAGATTGTCACTCTGATGCAAACAAACATTTAATTAGTAGAGGAGAGTTATATTGGATAAAAAAAGTTGGATACTAAGGGACTCATCCTCACCATCCATCTAAAAAGAAATCAATGGTTGAGATTAAAAGAATTTTATTATTTCACCTATTTTTTAAAATTTAAATCTCTCTTAAACCGTTAATCATTAAGCGAAAAAATATACCATCACGACGAGCATTTAATTATCTTTCTATAGATTTCCACTTTGATATACTTTCCACAAAAAAATTGTTTTCGTTTTTTTCACTTTTTTTGTTTTATTACGTTCTTTTACGTTTTTTTCGTTGTTAAAACTTGCATTAAATATCATATGTGATTAAATACTAATTTGAATATTCGTATAAAATCATATATGATATAACACTAACATCGAATTACATGTGATTGCATTAAACTTAAATATCATATATGATTTAACACTAATATCATATGTGATTTATCAGTAATATCATATATGATTTTAAATATCATATATAATTTAACACTAATATCATATATGATTTCTTATGCAAGTTTCAACAACGAAAAAAAGACGAAAAAAAGAACAAAAATTCGTCGAAAGTATGTCAAAGTAGATATCGATAGAAAGATAATTTAATGCTCGTCGTGATGGTATATTTTTTAGATTAACGATTAACGGTTTGCGAGATATTAATATTTACAAAAAAGGATGAAAATGATTTTTAGGTTTAATCTTATCCATTGAATGATGAAGGGTGAGAATTAATCTCTTAGTATTCACATTAATTTGATATCCATATGAACTTAAATCTAATTAGTAATGCAACAAGTTTGAAACTTGATCGATCACTTATGTAGATAAATATAAGAGAACTTCCTTTTCACTTTTGCTTTCTTTCACTTTAAATAAAGGTTAAAAATTGGGACCATTAGTCAATTTGCTATTTTTTGACTAATTTTCTTTCAAATGATTACGACACCTATTTAATTTTCAATCCATCACAATCTTTACGGCGATGCACAAATATATGAGTTTTGCTACGTTTACAAAAAATTTATAAAAAATTATCCACACAATTACATAGCATGTGAATTGGACCAATAATTTTGTATGGTATTTTTTTTATCATTCTCATCACCCATATTTACATGACAAGTGTATGTGCGGATTTCTTTTTGTATATCTTTTGTAGACGTAGCATTGCTCTAAATCTAATGGATCTTCTTTTGGCATTTTATTGAGATGCATATATTTATTTTCAATGTAAGCATTGTTCATCATTGATAAACAAAAAAATGTACTTATCACCGGCTTTATAATATTTTAACTAGCAGGGTACTTGTGTGTTGCGGCGGTGGGTATCTTTTGCGATTAACCGGAGAAATAAAAATAATTTAATCCCGGTGAGGCTCGGTTCATCCATTTATATCGGTTTTGACGGGTCTACTCTGGTTCGTCTTCGAACGGCTTTTATTGGCTAGCCGAACCAATGGTGATTCCGGTTCCCGGTTGAACCCGTTGGTCCGGTCTAGTTTTCAAAACTATATGCACTTTCATTTTAGGGAGACATTATATATACGCTTTTATAGATATATACTTTTAATTGTTGTACAATGTGAATATATGATTGTATTTTTAAGTAATGGAGTGTATTAATCATTTATTAATTACGTATTAATTATTTTATTTTCAAATATTTATGTAATGAGGTGTTGTAATAGGAGTATTAAGTATGTATTAAATATGTTTATATGGCTTGTACACTATGCATAAATGATTGTAAGTTGAAAATTTAAACCTTCTAAAAATAGAAGGCAAACATGCTTAATAAGTAGTAGAGATTAGTTGAATTATGTTCAAATAAGTTTTGAGAACTGTTAAATTTTATATCACTTTAGCAAGTTTATAAAACTTAAAGGGCTTATTATGAAAATATCTTTAACATGTTTAAGTTTGTTCATGTTGTGTTAAGTTCTATTGTGCATGAGACTTTATGGAAATATGGTCTATATAAGCTTAAGGATCTAGGGTTTGGCTCATAAGTTGCATCTGCTCTCTCTCTCTCTCTCTCTCTCTCTCTCTCTCTCTCTCTCTCTCTCTCTCTCTCAAAGTTTATTCAAGTTTTTTGTTTTAGTTTAAAATCTATTCATCTTTAGGTTTTGATCATCTTGATCATAGTTCAGTTGTGGGTAATTGTAAGTGTGACTTTTGTATTTGTGATAGCATCTATTTGGGGACTATTAGGTTTCTCTTTGTAATATGTAGATAAGCACTCATTTGAGGACTTATTATCGGGCTAGGTGATTTGAGAAGTGTTTGTGTTAGTTTTATACCATTTTTACATAGTATCATAGCTTTAGGTTAGTTATCAGCTCTCGTTAGTAATTCTTGAAGGTTTTCTTGATTTAGGGTTTTATCTTGAAACCCTAATTTTTGGCGGTTTGGTTTCTTGGTGGTTCTTGGTTCATTAATTGATTGATTAACTGGTTAATTGAGTTTTTTTTATCGAAACCTTAATTTTTCAATTTGGGGGTTTCGTGTCTTAATTGGGGTTTATTCTTGATCAATTGAACTAGACTAAGTGAATCTAGTGTTATTAGTTGTCTTCCACTGCTGTTCTTGGTATAGCTCGGTAAGTTGTTTCTTCTTCTCTTAAGTGACAAAATATTTGGGTCTTAGTGGGTGCAAACGAAGTGGTTAAAATCTTGTCTGCCACTTAAGTGGTGTGAATATCTGCTCTGACCAATTCTAGTCTATTAGGCTTAATATTTGTGGATCTTGGGGTGGTTTAGTTTATGTTATTTAATTTTTGTTGTGTCTAGGTCGTTGGAGGATAGGTTTTTAGATAGATTGTGGAATTGCAACACTGGTTTGGTGGTTGGTTTGAAGTCTGTTGATTATTTGTTGCTGATTTGCTATTCTGGTTATTATATATTTATCTGCTTTATTGGTTTAATTGTTTGTTTGCTTTATTGATTATTCTTGTTTCTTGCATGTTCTTGGTTGTCTGCTGTGATTGGTTGTTTATCTGCTTGGTTTATTATCTGTTGTTTGTTTGATATCTGTTGTCTGCTGGTTATTGTTCATCGTGGCTATTATGATTGGGTCCTTAGATTAGGGTAATCCTTGCATCTGCATGCTAATGATTCTAATTGTGCCTCTATTAGCTCTGTGAAATTAATTGGTGTTGGGAACTATAAGATCTGGGCTAGTGCTATGAAACTAGCTTTACAAATTAAACTTTAAATGGGATTTGTTAATGGAACTTGAAGTGGAGCTACTTATCTTGCTAGTGCCCTATTGCTTGAGCAATGGGATAGATGTAATGCTATTGTGCTAAATTAGATCTTAAGTTCTCTGTCTTAAGATGTTTATTTGGGTCATGTTTTATCTAATAATATTGAAAGTGTTTGGAAAGAATTACAAGAAACATATGATAGAATTGATGGGTTAGTGTGTTCAACTTGTTACAAAAAATTAATACATTTAAGCAAGGTGGTTTATCTGTTTCTGAATATTATCATAAGTTGAATTCTCTATGGAGAGAGTTTGATATTCTTACTAAATTGTCTGATTGTACTTGTGCTGCTAGAATTGAGTTAGTTGATCATGGTAAATTGTTGAAGTTGATGCAATTCCTCATGGGTCTTGATGACAATTATCAACCCATAAGGAGCAGTCTTTTAACTAGGGAAATCCTTCCTAAAGTTAAAGATGCCTTTGTGATAATTTCTAGGGAAGAATCCCATAGAGAGATTCCTCCTAGCTCTGTTAAGACCAATAAACCTTAAGTATCTGCTTTTGTGTCTAGGCAAAATGATAATAACATAAATAGAAACAATAACCGGTCTAATAATGATAATAATGTGAGCAAGGGGAATTATGACAGTCTTTTGTGCAAAAATTATGGTTTAAAGGGTCATACTATTGATAGGTGTTTTGAAATCATTGCGTATCCACCTAGTTTTAAATGAAATCCAAATTTAAAACCCACAAACAGTTTTAATAATAACAAGAGTAACAATGTGGATTAAAAAGGGAAATGTGAGTAACAATGATTCAAAAACATCTACTGGAAATGTGTCTTTCACTAATGAACAGGTTATGAAATTGATGAGTATTTTAAATGATAAAAGTTGTTCTACTGCTCAAGCCAATATGACAGGTATTTCCAATTGTTCCTTTTTTAATTGTAATGTGTTTTTTATTCAACATTTTTGTAAGTTTTTTTTATGTTAATGTTACTATAAATTGAGTCAATTACTATCTGGGATGGATAATTGACTCATGGGATAATCAACACATGACTAATAGTAATAAGGATATGATTGATTTGGCTGATGTTTCTGATTTAAAATTAACTGTTGGTCACCCAAATGGAACTCTTGCTAAAATTACTCATGTGAGGAATTTGAGACTTAATAATGATGTGATATTGTTCAATGTTCTTGTGGTTCCGGAATACACTATTAGTCTGTTATCTGTTCATAAATTGATTAAGGATAGGAAATTAAGTGTTGGTTTTGATGAGACTAAATGTTATATTCAGGATTTGAGAATGGGAAGACATCTGGATACTCATAGTGAATTTGGTGGTTTGTACTTGTTAGATAAAGAGTATAATAAGTGTGATGTCAGTAATAACATTAAGTTTTTTGCTTGTCATGTCTCTAAGGAAGTTTGGCATTGTAGACTGGGTCGCCCTCCTTGTCACACCCCGTAAAAAATTCCAATTTATTTTTGTTGACTTTTTCATATATTAGTTGACTTTTGTATTTAACCGGAGAGTTTCCCGCGCGTAACTGAGAATCATTACCGGATGCGTTTCGGCTTACTATTTAATGTAGTCTTTCGACAAATGTCGCGTTTTTTTTTCTCGTGAGCATATTTGAAATATCTTGACGTTTTGAGTTAAAAATATTACGTTTTGACTTTTACGGAAAACTATCGTTTTACCTAGCTTTGTGTAAAACGGTAAATGGGTAAAATCTAGAGTCTTCCCACCATGGTAAAAAATTAAAAATGCCACCCTTGTGGTCCTCTTGTGCTCGTCCGCTAACACACCAACACCAACATCATTCCTAAAACTTTGCTTGAATGTCCCTTTGATATTTTCTTACCTAGGATCCTATTTTGAAAGTGTGTATAAGGACTAGATGCATAGAACCTTATTTATTCCATCATAAACATTCTTTTATCTAGAATATACACACACAAAATTTGTTCTCTCCTCTCTTGTATTCGGACGCAAGCACCAAACCACCAAAACATTTATTTTTCATTTTTGATCAAGCTTTTGGAAGCTAAGGAGTATTTAGGTTTGATTCTAGTAGTTAGTTTGGGTATATTAACAACGTTTGGGTTGTTAGTTTGTCACTGATCTCTTCCTAAATCTTCTTTTTGTAAGTTAATCTTTTTAAAGTTTTCTTGTACTTTTACAGTCTTGTAATGCAGATGTACACTTATTTTTATAAAAATCAAAGGTTAAAAGTTTACAAACCCCTAAAAAGGTTTTGGTATATGTCGAATGGAAATAAATAAAATATGGGGAATGTATAGTTGTGTTGTTGTGGTTGTTTTGTTGTAAAGAAATAAATTACCAAAAAGCTTATACGCTTATTCGGCTTATTTATAAGCTCGTGAAATGCTTATTTGAGCTTATATAGCTCTCGGTCCAAAAAGGAACAAAAGGAATATGTTTTGGCTTATTCAAGTTTTCGTCTTATTATATCTAGCTTATCTTCGTGGCTTATTTTGAAACCTAAAGATGGTTTAAGCTTATTTGGACTTATTAAATAAGCACACTAGTGCTTATTGGGCTTCATGGGCCTCGGCCCAAAACCCTAGCCCAAACCGTGCGCTAAATCAATAAGCTCACGGCTTGGCTTATTTTGTAGCTTATATTTTTAGCTTATTTGATACGTCAAGTGCTTATTTGCTTATTTTAATGCTTATTGGTATAATTTTTGGGCTTATTGTAATTTGTGGCTTTCGTTTGGGCTTATTGGGCGGAAAAGCCCAATAAAGGCCCAATAGCCGCGGCTTATTTTGAATAAGAGCTTAGGGCTTATTTTCGACTTATTAAACTTATATAAACTATAACTTATTTTCTTACGCAACGTATAAATATTTTAAATGTTTTGACTTATTAAGACTTGATGAATATTTTGGCTTCATGTAATCGGGCTAACTAACAATTGTATATTGGGCTAATATATAGACTAAGAAACTTACTAGTGATTGTTGGGCTAACATTGGACTATTGGGCCCAATAAGTGAAAGTAAACAATATCGGACTTTAGAAAACGGATTATTGAACGTATTGTCGAATTTATTTGAATATTAGTTTAAAGTAGTAAAATAGTCGTTGGAACGAGCTTTGGATAAAACATAAATTTAAACGTTGTAATTTGGCGTTTTGTAGGGAAACGTGTTATGTGGAAAAGTAATTTTGATAAAGTCTATGACTTTGGGAAATGAATATAAACGAGCGGGTCATGCCGAAATTTTATAAAAACTTTATACTTAGAAAATATTGGATAAAACTTATTTTCTTAGAACTCGACAAAAAGACGAAATCACATTATTTTATAATTGGTAAATGATTATTATACTTAAACGGGATAAATGCAATGTTTTAAAACCCGGTTCGATCCGGCCGGGTCAACCGGTTGGACCGGTTCCAGGCTGAAAACCAGGTCGAAACAAAACGGTTTTTTAAATAATTGAAAAAACAAGCACTACACTCGTATTTAGTACACTTACCCTACTGTTACTTTTCACTTTTCCAATTTCATTCCACTTTCCAGCCACCATGATAACTTAGCACCACTTACCATCAAATTCAAGTGAAACAAATCTATAATTACCAAATATAATCCAAGTAATAGCACAAGCAGGAACCCAACATGGTATTTATCAAATTCAAGTGAAACATCGTCGTATTTACTTTGATTCTTTTTGTATTTTGTTATTTTAGAGTATGGATCCCAAAGATAAAGCACCAAGTGGTTCTCAATCTCACACATCAAGTCAATCTTTTAAAGTATAAAACTTGTAACCTCGGAGGATTTAGGCCTTTTGAAGTATGAAACTTGTAATCTCGTAGGATTTATGCTTTGGTATAGTCTTTTGAAGCATAAAGCTTGTAATCTCGTTAAGGCTGTATTAATCTCTTATTCCTTGCTGTTTTTTACAGCAAAAGTTAGTGTTTGGACAATAGAAATTGGGTGTTTGGACATCTGCACAAAACCGGGTTGACCCGGCGGTCCAACCGGTTGACCCGGTAACCCGGTGACTCGGCCGGGTCGATCACAGACCCGGTTTTCAAAACATTAGATAAATGAACTAAACTATATATTCTTATGCATAATACTAAGTATTTTCCCTAACAACGACAAAAAGACAAAATAATAAAATATTATTTTAATACCCGACTAAAAGACAAAAAATATATTTTTATAAATTTATAAAATATAAATCTCCTATTATTTAATACGTGTATTAAAAATGTATAAACATTTATACAAATGTCATCTTAGTGAATTAGCATGGGTTAACGGGTAAATTACCGAAACATATTCATTTTTGTTCAATTCTCTTATATAATATATGTATACATATACTTAGTACTGTAAAGTGTTTTTATCGAGTCAAACTATTGCAACAACTACACAACCAACGATACTACATTCCTTTACGAAATAATAATATAAACACTTTTGATCAACCCTTATGAATTATCAAGATTTCCAATGGAAGAATCAACAACATTTATTATTAGGTCGTGACCGGGTACAGTCGTGCAATACCGTATGATCGTTCTTTTTTCACTACTTTACTTCACCAATTAAGGTGAGTTCATAGCCCCACATCTTTATTGTTTTTCATACACTTTATAACTTGGGATGAGAACATTGCTTGTTTTTTAAAACTGGACACAAGCGTTTTACGTTACTCTTACCTGTTTACGTGTTGCCTAAGTTTGCGTTTAAACCACTATTGCCCGAACTATCATGAACCATTAATTTCCTGACCGACCGTACTGGTTGAGTGAGCGCGAGTGAATAAATAGATCTATTGGGGCTAATAACCCCCATCCGGGTAAGTAGTGCTTACTTGTATCGGAGGGATCGATAAAACGGATGTATGTCATGTTGAATTTTGTTTGGTGGTCTTAGGTTGGACACCTTTTAGGGCAAGTTTCACTTGGCATGATTATATGCTACATACTTATTGAGCCTCGGTATGATGAGCATAGATCTGCGTAAACACCCTTTTTATGTGATATTGTATCTGTTATAATAGTCACATACGTTTTATAACTTGTGGTCCACACTATTACGTTTCAGTTTAAATATATGAATTCACCAACTTTGGTTGACGTTTTAAGCAATGTTTTCAGGTGCGTAGGTTGGATATTCGCTCAAGGTGCTACTTGAAATCTAATTGCTATATGTCTACCATTTTTAAGACTTCTATTTAACCATGCTTGTTATTTACTTCGCAAACTTTTATTTCGCTTCTTTAAACTTTAAAACTTCTTTTGGGATGATTATAAGACTATCTATTTTATTAATGCAACAAGTGTGATTTTCAAAACTTACCCTTTAGAGGTAGTTCTTTGTACCTTGTGATTGAGATATCCATGACACGTCATGCCTCCGGACACTTATTTCGACGGGACCCATTTTGGGGGTGTGACAGATTGGTATCCAGAGCCAAAGTTATAGAGAATCAGGTAGAATAATTAGGTATGTCCTATAACCAGTATGTGATCCTTACGTGAATTATATGTGCCCTTACGTGTTCCTATCTTTGCCTTACGTATATGATAATTATAATATTATATTACTTAAGTAATGATTTCATATCGCTTTATTTATTTTGCATAATGTATCCTCATTTGGCTATATCATATCTTGCGTCCCATTCATTTATTTTCCCTGCATCACACATAGTTGATATAAAAAGATTTATATAAACTTTTGCTTGTGCAGGTTATGGCCATTTTAGTTATTTTGATTTCTTCGGACTTTTCGGATGAGAGCGTGGGATCATCCACCTCTCGGATTATTTTGTTTGGCACTATTCCAGCTGAGATTCCTGCTAAGATTCCTGTGATTCCACCCGTTTCTCCCGAGGTCGAGGCGGCTAGAGTCGCTTCACCTGCAGGCCCGGATTTGGGCCAGGACAGGCTGGGCCGTGACACAGGGCACCATATTCTGGAGGGGCACCATTTATCTTGAAGCCCAATGTTTGTATATTATCACATAAAGCTTTTTAAAAGCCTAATATTAAGCCCAGATTCAATATGTTAACTATAATGAGGGAGAAAAACACAATATACCTCCTGTGTGACTTTTAGATCAATCAACATGGTCAGATTTTAGTGTAGTTTTGTTGAATGTTTCTTTTGGCTGTTGAGAGGTAATCTTTTGATTTTGTTATTTGCTATTCTTAATTTCTTTATCAAGATTCCCATTTTTACAAGTTGTTATATAGTAATACTTATATCATTGCTTGCTATTTGTTTTCTTAATTGTGTCTATATTAATCCGATGTAACACTATTTAAATAATAGATGCTCTGGCTATATAAATATGCTTGGAGGACAATAATAATTTTCAGTATTAATGAACTTCTTTTATATTCATCTCGTTACGTCCCTTTTATTGATACATACGTATATGTACCAAAGGGGCCTATCTTTTGTTATCGCCCAGGGCCTCCTAAATCTCGGGCCGACCCTGTTCACCTACTGGGGTACTTGACTTGATCACTTATTCTTCTTTTGACTCTGACTCATCAGAGGATCCACCCGCACCAGTTACTTCTCCATGTTTGCATTCTTCTGATTCCTCCAAGACATCCAGAGATTCTGCTACCAGTGGTTCACTTGAGAGACCATCATCGCAGGACCCATATGAGGTTATTGTTGCTCGATGAAGGAGCAGAGTAGCAGCACGTTCATTATCATCACCATCACCTACTCATGATTTACCACCTGTAGTACGTCAAATAGTACCTGCACCACCTGGTGTACTACGTCGACATGCTATATTGATCTTACCAGGTCAGGAGATTCCTCTTGGTCGACCTTACCGTGCCCAGCCTAACGAGGTGCATAAGATGTTGACAGTGAGGAAGAGAGTTCTAGCATTACCATCAGGCCGTCTTGCATCGAGGTATCCATCGGATCATTCTTCATCAGACCATTTCTCATCAGATGACTCTTCATCAGATTCTCCATCAGATTCTTCATCAGGTCATTCTCTACCAGATTCTTCATTTTCATCCAAGGGTTCTTCTTTTGACACATCACTTACTATTTCTGCGGGACCACCTCGTAAGAGGTGTAGGTCCTTTACTACTTTAGTACTGTTAGCTACACCCACACCAGGAGCTTTGTCTCCCGTGCGTGCCGACCTGCTACCACCTCGTAATAGGATTAGAGGTTCTGTTACCGCATCTGATTATGATGATTGTACAGAGGGGAGTCATGAGGCATACGTTGAGCCCGACATTGATTTGATGTTCAGGCAGACATCGATGCCGATGTTGTAGTTGCTGAGACTGCAACGGCATTGGAGGCTGGTATTAGGATTGAGGCAGATGTTAGGGTTGAGGTTGGTATCGGGATTGAGAGAGAGGATGAGGTCGAGGAGGATGCCGAGTCTAGGGATAGAGGTACCATTAAGATTGGGATTGATAGGATTGTTTAGTCAGTAGTTCCAAATGACATTCCAGCTCTTGTCACTGATGAGGGATCTAGAGAGTACTTTTAGATCGGTTTGGACGTGGTCATACAAAAGTTGTATGATCACATGTTAGAGCTCCCAGTTTAAAGGATTGTTGGTATAGAGGAGGAGCAGAGAGCCCATGAGGGTAGGGCTATGACTGAGTGGTCTTAGAGGACTAGATTGCATGACAGGATCGAAGTATTGAAGAGGAATAACATGAGGCTCCGTGGTATGTTATGTGTGGAGATGGATAGGATTGACAGTCTTCGACGTCATATGCCGTATACTTAGGAGGAGTTAAGGCAGATTCACATGTCTCGCTTCTATGACCGAGCTGATTTCAGGAGGCTCGAGACTTTCGCTATGAGGCGTTTGGGTTATCGCCCTTAGGCTTGTTCCATCGTGACTTATGTATCGATCGGTAGTGTAGTTGCTAGTAGCTAGTAGTAGTATTGTTAGGAATCCATACTGTCTTTTAGAAATCGATGTAACTAACTATTAGTTAAGTTATGAAATCTATTTATCTATTGTTGTTCTTCGTTTATCTTTTACGTATTGTTTAATATTTACTTCGTCTTGGCATAACGTGAACTCATTATGATTATTTATCTCAGTGCGGTATAACCAAGTTAGTTCTATCTAACGTTTATGGTGACCTCATCTCACCCAAAATCTTACCGTGTTTTATATTTTTTGTGATATAGAACAATGCCTGCTACATGTTCTGGAATGACACCTGCTTTTATTGAAGAAATGATCAAGCGACGTGTGACAGAAGCCTTGGAAGCTTATGAGGCTAACAGAAATCATGGACCCACAATGAAGAGTTGGGATGAACATGAGGATGATAATGGGGATGACATTGGAAACGGTAATGGAGATGGTGGAAACGAAAATGGGAATCCCAATGTGAATGCTGGAGGTGTTGTGCCCGTTACTCGTAAGTGTACTTATCAGGATTTCGTGAAGTGTCAGCCACTTAACTTCAAGGGGACTAAAGGATTTGTTAGGTTGACTAGATGGTTTGAAAAGATAAAGATTGTGTTTCACATCAGCAATTGTCCACAGAAGTATCAAGTGAAGTATGCCTTGTGCACTCTGCAGAACAGTGCATTGACTTGGTGGAACTCTCATAAGAGGACAGTTGGAATTAATGCCGCATATGCCATGTCATGGAAGGTGCTTATGAAACTAATGACTGAGGTGTATTGTCCCAGGAATGAGTTTAAGAAAATGAAGACTGAGTTATCGAATTTAGCGGTGAAGGGAAATGATTTGAATGCCTATACCTAATGATTCCAAGAGCTAGTCTTGTTGTGAACCAAGATGGTCCTTGAGGAGGAGGATAGATTTGAGAAGTTTATTGGAGGTCTTTCAGATAATATTTAGGGGAATGTGAGTGCAGCAGAACCCACTAGACTCCAAGATGCCATTCGGATTGCAAACAACTTGATTGATCAGAAACTGAAAGGTTATGCTGCTAAGAATGCAAAAAACAAGAGGAGGTTTGATAACAATTCAAGAGACAACTATGTGCAACAACCACCCTTTAAGAGGCAAAATGTTAGTGGGCAGAATATGGCAAGGGCATACACGGTTAGGAACAACGAGAAGAAAGGATATGCTGGTCCTTTGCCCTACTATAACAAGTGCAAGCTACATCATGAGGGGCAGTGTACCGTAAAGTGCACAAATTTCAAGAAGGTTGGGCATATGGCTAGAGATTGTAAGGCTGTAGTTGCTGCAACCGCTCAAAGAGCCCTAGTGGTGAATCAGAGGGTTGTAACCTACTTTGGGTGTGGCGGACAGGGACACTACAAAAGTGACTATCCTAAACTCAAGAATCAGAATCATGGAAACAAGGCTGCTAACAATGATGCTTGTGGGAGAGCTTATGCATTAAGAGAAGGTGACGGCAACCCAAACTTCAACGTTGTTACGGGTACATTTCTCCTTAATAATCGTTATGCATATATCTTATTTGACTCTGGCATCGATAGAAGCTTTATGTCGACTACGTTTAGTGCCTTAATTGATATCACTCCTACTGCGTTAGACGTTAGCTATACTGTTGAGTTGTCCGACGGAAGGATTGCCGGATCTGACACTATTATTAAGGGTTATACGTTAAATTTGCTTGATCACCCGTTCAATATTGACTTAATACCCGTAGAGCTCGGTAGCTTCGATGTTATAATTGGGATGGATTGGTTATCGAAGTATCATGCTGTGATTGTTTGTGACGAAAAGACTGTTCGTATTCCCTACGGCAATGAGATATTAACAATTCAAGGTGACGGAAGCAACGGTGGGAGTAACTCGAGATTGAACATCTTCTCGTGCACCAAGACTCAAAAGTACATCCAGAAAGGGTGCCATGTGTTTCTGGCACAGGTTTCAGTAAAGAAGACAGAAGATAAGTCAGAAGAGAAGCGACTTGAAGACGTGTCAATCATCTAGGATTTTCTAGAGGTCTTTCCAAAAGACTTACCAGGACTTCCACCAGCTTGACAAGTCGAAATTCAAATCGACTTAGTCCCCGGTGATGCACCTGTAGCACGAGCTCCTTATCGATTAACACCGTCTGATATGCAAGAGTTATCTACTCAATTTCAGGAACTGGCAGACAAAGTCTTTATAAGACCAAGTTCCTCACCCTAGGGGAAACTCCGGTTTTATTTGTCAAGAAGAAGGACGGATCATTCAGAATGTGTATTGATTATCGGGAATTGAACAAACTTACGGTGAAGAACCGTTATCTACTTCTGAGAATTGATGATCTATTTGACCAATTGCAAGGATCGAGTGTCTACTCGAAGATCGATCTGAGGTCTGGTTATCACCAACTTCGAGTTCGAGAGGAGGATATTCCAAAGACGGTGTTTAGGACCCGTTATGGTCACTACGAGTTTCAAGTAATGCCTTTTGGATTAACTAATGCACCAGCGGTATTCATGGACTTGATGAATCGGGTGTGCAAATCGTACCTGGATAAGTTCATGATCGTGTTCATCGATGACATATTGATCTACTCTAAAAGAAAGGAAGGATACAAAGAACACCTTAAATTAATTTTAGAATTACTTAAGAAGGAGGAGTTGTACGCCAAGTTTTCAAAGTGTAATTTTTGGCTCCCAAAGGTACAATTTCTCGGTCACGTGATTGATAGTGAAGGCATTCACGTTGATCATGTTAAGGTTGAGTCGATTAAGGATTGGTCATTACCTAAGACTCCAACAGAAATTGGCCAATTCTTAGGTCTTGCCAGTTATTACTGAAGGTTTATCGAGGGTTTCTCCAAGATTGCTAAACCCATGACGAAGTTGACTCAAAAGAGTGTGAAGTTTGAATGGGGAGAAAAGGAAGAAGCGGCATTTTAGTTATTGAAGAAAAAGTTGTGTAGTGCACCAATCTTGGCATTACCCGAAGGAAGTGAAAAGAACTATACGACCCATGACTTAGAATTAGGAGTTATGGTGTTCGCTCTCAAGACGTAGAGACATTATTTGTATGGAATAAAGTACATTGTGTTCATTGATCATAAGAGCTTGCAACATATTCTTGATCAGAAGGAGCTGAACATGAGACAACATAGATGGTTGGAACTATTAAGTGATTACGATTATGAGATTCGTTATCACTCGGGAAAGACGAACATGGTGGCGGATGCATTAAGCCAAAAGGAAAGGATTAAGCCACTACGAGTTCGAGCCTTAGTGATGACTATTAGTTTGAATCTTCATGTGCAAATTTTAAATGCTCAAGCTGTGGCGAGAAAGGAAGAGATCTAGAAAATGAAAGACTTGTGTGGTATGATTAAGAAACTCGAGCCCCGTTCTGACGGAATGTTGTGTTTGAAAAATAGGAGTTGGATACTCTGTTTTGGCAACTTAAGAGCTGTGATTATGCAAGAGTCGCATAAGTCAAAGTATTCTATCTATCCTGGATCTGACAAGATGTACCATGACCTTAAGAAGTTATATTGGTGGCCCAATATGAAAACAAAAAATTTCCACCTATGTCAGCAAATGCTTGACTTGTGTGAAGGTTAAAGCCGAACACTAGAAGCCTTTTGGTTTGCTGGTACAACCCGAGATTCCTTAATGAAAGTGGGAAAAGATCACCATTGACTTCATGACTTAACTGCCAAAGACGTCGACTGGTCAAGATACGATTTGGGTGATCGTTGACCGACTTACTAAATCTGCTCATTTCCTGCCAATAAAGGAAACATACTCAATGGATAAGTTAACGAGATAGTACTTGAAAGAAGTTGTCTCAAGGCATGGAGTGCCAGTTTTGATCATCTATGATGGTGATAGCAGATTTACCTCTCATTTCTGACAGTCGCTACAGAAAGCTTTGGGAACGCAATTGGATATGAGCACCGCTTGTCACCCGTAAACGGATGATCGGAGCGAAAGGACCATCCAGACATTGGAAGACATGTTGCGTGCTTGAGTGATTGATTTTGGAAAGGGCTGGGATAGACATGTACTCTTGGTGGAATTTTCATACAACAATAGTTATCACACTAGCATCAAGACATCACCGTTCGAGGCATTATATGGTCAGAAGTGTCGATCACCTGTTTGTTGGGCTGAGGTTGGAGACAGTCAACTCACAGGTCGAGAGATTATTCATGAGACAACCGAAAAGATCATTCAAATCAAAAGTCGTATTCAAGCTGCACGTGATAGACAAAAGAGCTACACCGACAAGAGTCGTAAGCCTTTGGAGTTCCAAGTCGGGGATAAGGTCATGCTGAAGGTTTCACCATGGAAAAGGGTGATATATTTCGGCAAACAGGGAAAGCCGAACCCTCGTTATATTGGCCCTTTCAAAATTCTTGCAAAGGTTGGAACAGTTGCTTACCGACTCGAACTTCCGAAACAACTCAGCCGAGTCCATAGTACCTTCCATTTTTCAAATATGAAGAAGTGTTTTCGACAAAACACTTGTTATCCCGCTAGAAGAAATCCAAATCGACGACAAGCTTAATTTCGTCGAAGAACCCACGAAATCATGAACCGTGAGGTCAAACATTTAAAGCAAAGTCGTTTTCCTATCGTTAAGGTTCGTTGGAACTCAAGAAGAGGTCCCGAGTTCACTTGGGAACGTGAAGACTAGTTTCAAAAGAAATACCCGCATCTATCTTCAAAATCTTTAACTGCACCGGATAACATGTCTTGAGCTTTGCGAACAAAGCTCTTCTAACAGGGAAAGGATGTCACACCCCGTAAAAATTTCCAATTTATTTTCGTTGACTTTTTCGTATATTAGTCGACTTTATTTATTTACGTGTTGTCTTTTGTATTTAACCGGGAAGTTTCCCGCGCGTAACTGAGAATCGTTACCGGATGCATTTTGGCTTACCATTTAATGTAGTCTTTCAACAAATGTCGCGTTTTTATTTTTTGTGAGCATATTTGAAATATCTTGACGTTTAGAGTTAAAAATATTACGTTTCAAATTTTATAGAAAACTATCGTTTTACCTAGCTTTGTGTAAAAAGGTAAATGGGTAAAATCTAGAGTCTTCCCACCATGGTAAAAATTTAAATGCCACCCTTGTGGTCCTCTTGTGGTCGTCCACCAACACACCAACACCAACAACATTCCTAAAACTTTGCTTGAATGTCCCCTTGATATTTTCTTACCTGTGATCCTATTTTGAAAGTGTGTATAAGGACTAGATGCATAGAACCTTATTCATTCCATCATAAACATTATTCTCTCTAGAAAACACACACACACATACAAAATTTGTTCTCTCCTCCCTCTCCTCTCTTGTATTCGGACGCAAGCACCAAACCACCAAAACATTCATTTTTCATTTTTGATCAAGCTTTTGGAAGCTAAGGAGTATTTGGGTTTGATTCTAGTAGTTAGTTTGGGTATATTAACAACATTTGGGTTGTTAGTTTGTCATTAATCTCTTCCTATACCATCTTTTTGTAAGTTAATATTTTCTAAAGTTTTCTTGTACTTTTACTAGTCTTGTAATGCATAAACAAGGGATGTACACTTATTTTTATAAAAATCAAAGGTTAAAAGTTTACAAAACCCTAAAAAGGTTTTTGGTATATGTCGAATGGAAATAAATAAAATATGGGGAATGTATAGTTGTATTATTGTGGTTGTTTTGTTGTAAAGAAATAAATTACCAAAAAGCTTATATGCTTATTCGGCTTATTTATAAGCTCATGAAATGCTTATTTGAGCTTATATAGCCCTCGGTCCAAAAAGGAAACGAAAGGAATGTGTTTTGGCTTATTCAAGTTTTTGTCTTCTTATATCTAGCTTATCTCCGTGGCTTATTTTTAAACCTAAAGAGGGTTTGAGCTTATTTGGACTTATTAAATAAGCACACTAGTGCTTATTGGGCTTCATGGGCATCAGCCCAAAACCCTAGCCCAAGCCGTAGGCTAAATCAATAAGTTCATGGCTTGGCTTATTTTGTGGCTTATATTTTTAGCTTATTTGATACGTCAAGTGCTTATTTGCTTATTCAAATGCTTATTGGTATAATTTTTGGGCTTATTGTATTTCGTGGCTTTCGTTTGGGCTTATTGGGCCAAAAAGCCCAATAAGGGCCCTGATTAAGATTTTTTGTTAACCCATTATAAATATATAAATATAAATAAATATAAATATATAAAAAGGATCAAAATCCACAAAATCAATGAAACCGAAAGTAGTATATGATATTCCCGGGTCGTTTATCCCCCGCGAGGAGTGAATTGGAAAGTCGAGAGTTGGATTGACATTTTAATGCTTGAATGGAACA